>VZRH01006013.1:944124-967273 GCA_013397555.1 Urocynchramus pylzowi
CCCCCCGGACTCCGCCCCGCCGCCGCCAGGGGGCGCCCGCGCCGCCGCCTTAAAGAGACAGCGCCCCTTTCTGGGCCTGGCCCGGCCGGGGGCCCGGGGCGCGGCCCGTGGATGCGCCCTGGGATTTTGGTTTCCTAGGAAGGAACAGTTCTACACAGTACTTACATTTCCTATTGGTGCTGCTGAAAGTGCTTGGTCAGTACATCTTTCACAGAAAAAATGTTCCAAGTAAACATGAGTCCTCCTTCAATGCCAAGGATATTCCTTCTTCCAGTATTTGCATGTATCTGTAGGGATTAAACACAGTTTGCAATAATAGCTATCTGATATTTAACTTTCTTTTGCAAGAGGCAGAAGGCAGGCAATGCAAGCATGGACTGACATTCTAATTTTTGAGTTGTGCATCCCTAAATACTGAGGCAGCTATTCTGTGCTTCACTTTAGAGGAAGAATCAGTCTGAACTACTGTGCTGTCTCACAGCAAAGTATCATTTCCCCGTTTTTGTTTTTCCCTTTCATCTGAAACGATCACGATTTCAGCCTGAACATTTTTCTCTGTCTCTCCAGGAATGGAAAGCATGGCCTTTACAATAAGGATGTCCTTCACAGAGGGGTTGGATTGCAGTACCTGCAATCCCGAGCTGAGGTGCAGATGATGCTTCTGTGATGACGCTTCCTGTGAACCAGCCCCGGAGCCCTGTGCAGTGGGAACTGCTCAGCGAGTTCTGCTGACTCACAGTGCCACAACAAATGCGGTTTTATAACTTCAGCAGAGTATTGGAAAATGGGTAGAAGTATCCGTGTGAAGGAAAGAAGGGTGAAAGCCCTAAGAAACATGAAAGGGGTAATTGATTTAGGGAGTTGGTAGAATGCATTTTACATTCCTGTCATTACTCATGTCAACAGTGCAGTCATCTTGACCCAAGGGTATATTGGAAAATAAGCAAGGAATGGAAGCACCTGCAAACAGCTCATACCAATGGTTTTTGAAAATTTATGTCATAGTGTTTTTTCTCCATTTGTGGTTGCTTTGAGGAATAAATACCTTTCTTTTCCTCCTTCATCTTATTTGCCACTGCTATGTTCTAACCTTTATTTTACAGAACACTTTTTTATCTTAATCGTATTCACACATTTTTTTCACAGTTTATTAATTAATGTAATTAGAATTAGTAAATGTATTTTGATAGCATGATTCCTGTTGCAGAATGTTTCACTGATATTTAAACATTTTATGGGAGCATGGCAATTTTGGAAAAAATTGTAACTCAAAAATAAAGACTTTATCAAACATTATCAAACTAATATAAGAATCCTGAAACAAATTGACTTGGGTTTCTTGTTAGGAAGTGTTTTGTCTTGCCAATACCAGTGCTTTATTTCAGCTGTCATTTCACTGGACTTATTTTAGACTTTATTAAAATTTACATAGTATATTAAGCTCAAAATTTATATTTGTATCAGAATGGAATATGAATGTATTGCCACATGAAATTATTGAAGCCAACTCCCAAAATTACTTCTTTCTGTGACATTTCTTTAAGAAATGTCACAGATTCAGACCAATCTAAAATACAGTCTGCAGAGACAGAAATATTTATGTATTTTTTTCCAGATGGGGGAGAGCAGGTTTTTAGAGGTGTTGTGCATTCCTAGCTCCTGTGGAAATGAAGCACATGCACTAAAAAGGAGAAATTTGCTTTGCTCCAATATAGACAAACTTGTATGACATATATCAAAGACCAGGTTCAATCTTAGAAAGGAGGAAGTTGGTAAATGCCTTCACTTTAAACTATACTTCTTGAATCTTAACCCTTGAACAGCTGCAGATGTGGGAAACATATTTCACCTGACGTGCCTCTGTACTGCATCTTGCTGTACAATGTTGCTAAATAAATTACAATCCTCTGTTTACATTGCAGAGCTTGTTCAGGCAATGCCAAACCTGTGACCACAGGAAGCCCCAGGGTAATATTTACACAATTCCTGATCAGGAGCAAGCTGACTATTCCTGTGACTTTCTGTGGCCCAACTCTGGAAGCTGCAGCTCATGAGCTGCTTCATGCTAATTAAAGGGGTGAGGGTTGATTAGGATCTTGAGCCCTCCAGCAATCAGAACTATCTTCCTCTTCATCTTAGCTTCAGCTACAGGCCAAAGCAGGTTTCCCTTGTTTAGCTGGAACCTCTCACACCTTGTCTTCTAACCCTTTCAACAAATACAGGGGCTGTGACAAAGCTGGATACTTTCAATGTGGCACAAGTTAGTGAAATTCCATGGAAATTCATTTTAGAATAATATGAGACATCTCCACTTAATTAGTTATCGAAGTATATTTTCTCAGTATTTTTTGAATTATTTTTTCAGCACCTGGCAGAAGTCACAATAGGATCTTTTGCAATGAGCAGAAAGAAGGTGGTGAAGTGATTTACATTGCCTGCAGTTTAGGGTTTTTACTTTCATTTGCATTTTTTATTATTACAACATAGTTGTTGCTTTGCTGTGGATGAGCAGGAGGGCAGACTGAGCCTTCTGTGTCAGAACAGGTCTCCCCTTTCTCCAGTTAGTCAAACTACCAAGTCAGACCATGTACTAACACAGCTCTTGGAATGAGGTTGTAGGTAGGAAGGAACACAAGGAAAACTCTGCATGTGCTGCACTGCAGCTTCTGGGCCCTGAGAGAGAGACTCAAAGAGTAGACCAGGTGCCGCACAGCATGTGGAACTTGTCATCACCAGTGAGCAGCCAGAGGGAAATGTATGAGAAGCATGGTGGGCTGCCATTTCCTCAGGTCTCTGCTACATCTACAACCGATCCATCATTGCAAGATTCATCAAAAGGACAGACAGGACTTCTTTCCGCAGTGGTTCACTACAGGATGTGTGTGACAGAAGCTGAGTTTCTACAATTTATGGTTGTTTTTTGCCTAATTTCTGGCAAACCACATCCCTGCAGCTATTGTCTGGAAACTTTTCTGAATGTGCTCTTGGCCAGCAGCTTTTAAATGATAAATCAGTGAAGGTTAGTCCTGGGGGTGAAAGCTCATTTCTGATGTCTGAATTCAAACGTACCATGGCTATCCCTTGCCAAGGGCCACACGACACCCGCCCATTGCAGGGTGCTGATCATGGCTCCCAGGAGAGACCCCCTCTAGCACCTGATGCTGCCCAGCTGCTCTGCTCTGAAGGACTGGGTGCCCATGGAGACAGCACAGCACAGGCCTTGCCAGCTGGAAATCAGACAGTCATTGTACACTCAGCTAAATCAGGGGTTGCTGTTCAGAGCCGCAGTCCCTCCAAAAACTGACACTTACTCTCACTTTCTGCCACACCCTCCTTCACAACAGTCAATGTGCTTATGTGGCTGTGCAAGAACAGAATAAGGGAGCCAGGAACTTAGATGGACTTAAACAAACCCAGAAGTTGACAACAGTATTTAAGTCTTAGCCTAAACCAATTCCTTAGTCTGGATTACCATTCTTTTTTCTACCTGTTTATAGTGGCACAAGGCAGTGAACAGGTTGGAAAAAAGAAGCCAGGAAGAGAAGTACCTCTCTTGGTGGCAATCCTACTTCACATCTGCTGCAGGGATGGGGAAAGCATGGTTCACCTCTACATGGTTCACCTGACAGCCTGTGCAGTTTATGCTTCAGTATTCTGATTTTATAAAGAAAAGAAGGATTAATGAGTACTGCCTGAGGCTCATTGGTATTTCTGATCTTTTAGAGATCAGAAGAAGGAATTCAGCTAGAAGAGCTAAAAAACCTTCCAAAAGAGAGCAACGATACTTGGCAGATGACCAGCCCATGCAGGGCCATTCAAGGATTCCTGAGCTCACATCAGCCCCCATGGAGTGCTGCTTAGATGGCTGCCTGTCACACTGAGAGCACAGCAAGCTCTTCTGTTCCTGCCATGAAAACAGGATAACTATGGGGTTTTTTGAAACTGCAAGGAAATCACCTTTATGAGAAGGTACAGCTTACTTTATATACAGCTCAAAACGTTTTCTATCCTGAGCTCTGATGAATGTATATGCTGCAGGAAAGCAAGAAAAGGTCTGGCTGCCAAGTTTGCTTGCTTGTCATGTAGCACGTTGGGAACAGACTCTGTATAAGCTTATAAGCCAAGGAAAGCATTTCATCAGTGAACAAAGAATTTAAAGCCACAAAAAACCTATGTGGCTGAGACAAAAGATGACAAAGTCCTGTGCCAGTATAATCATGTCAGTAGGAACAGATTTTTTTAAACTGAATAACTTCTGCTAGTCAAAACCCAACTGTGGACACAGACACACAGCTACATTACTGTAGCTCTCTTGCCTTTTACTATGGCAATCAGCTTTGTGAAAATAATGCTCATGCAAACACTTTCAGTGCAGACATATGGAGATATATACTTTGGTGATTGCTTCAGCATAGTTAAAATGATTCAAACTTTATGTGCAAGGAAATCCTGAAGGATTTGGGTGACCTCACAGTTTATTAAGGTTTGGATTAAGATTTGGATAAGGACTAGACCGCAGTGAGGTTTTCTCTACCTATAGTTTCATGCTAAGAGAGTTATTCTGCTTATAGCTGTTTGTGATTTTTTAGTCAGGTGGTTTTAAGTAGCTATAACTGGGTATAGGGAGCATGCTCACAGCAAAATGAGCCATCTTACCACATATTTTGCATTTATTAATAATTTATTATTAATAATTTATTATTATTTTTACTTAATAATAATTAATTAATAATACATTGCTATTAAATTATTATTAATAAATTATTTAATAGTAATTTATTATTTTTTAAAAACAATGTAGCTATTTTTAATATAATGAATGTAAATCAGACTGATGTGGACACATAACCCATATATAAAAATTCATATAAAGTGACCTGGACATATATGAATGCTACCACTATTGTCCCATACTTTGCTGGCTTACATTTGTCTTTGCTTCTCCTGTTGAGAACCTGTTCAAGATGACCTAAAGAACATGTCCTCATTCCAGTGGTTCTCCACTTCCATGAGTTGTTTGGGGCTACAGTTGAACCTTTTAAACTGCTAAAACTGAGAAAACAGGAAAGATACAAGTCCAGTGTGGGCCGCACCATCACTTGCACTTTCTTCTCATGGCTCCAGTGATTGAGGACCCTTTTCCTGTTTTGTTTAAATGTTTCCTTAGAGTTCACCAACAGTTCACAGATCATTGTGCTTGATGATTTTGTACAGTCCCATCAGAAGACACTGGCTTTCCTCTCTGGGAAGGGAAGCAATTTTCATCTTTTTCAAAAGCTACCACAATGTATAGTCTTACAATGCAAAAAGAATAGATGCAGAAAAGCATTTCCAAAGCCCATGCCAGCAGTATTCCAAAGCCAACTAACTTTAGTGTACTAAAGAAAAAACAAAAACCAAACAAACCAAATCCATCTGATAGTATCCACAGCATATGAGGATGTTGCAGAAGGACACAGCTCATTTTTACCAGTGACACGCAGAGGAAACTCAAGCTTCATCAACAAGATGTAGAAAAGTTTGTGGAAACAACCCCAGTCCTAACCAAAATGAGCTTCCCTTGGACAGATGAATTCTTTTGGACACGCCACAACTATCCTGAAGTTAACTAAAGATGCTTCTGGGTGATAATCTAGAGAACAGTTGGGAAAGCCCTGCTTTGGGTCAGGTGCTGTTCCTCTTGTGCTCACAAACCTTTCATTCTTAGGCATCAGTGGTGCACTGACTTGACTCCTACTTACTCCTCTCCTAGAGGCAGGAATATAACCTGTCTTGCTCCACCAGTCACCCCCCATCCTTGGCTTTTTCCCACTCAGAGTGCATTTCGAAACATTATCTAATCCCCACACTCAGTAACCACAAGAGGCTTTTTTTTTCTCTTCTTGTTCAAGTACCAGTCTCATATACAAAGATTAAAATATACATATACATCTCCTCCACATTACCAACACTCTGTCCTGTAACAGCCCATTTCTGCCTCCTACTACATGCAGCCCTTCTGAAAGAAGAACTTTCTACAGAAGTTTTTTCTGTAGAAAGAACTTTCTACAGTTCTTTCATGTAGAAAAGAACTGGAAGTTCAGGAGACAAGTTTTATAAAACAGGAGCTAATCAGCTGTAATGTAAAAGGAAAAAGGAAAAAACCCAAGCCAAACAACCATCAAGAAAAAGATCTGGAATAAATCAACAGAGAACACAATTTGCTTATAGCTCTGAGCATTTACTAGATGCTCAGGCTTGTAAAGTGAAATAGATAGCTCATTTAGAATCACAAATTTCAGACATTTCAGATTACCTAGATCCTGTAAGACACTTGTAGTTGCATAGATGATAAATTTCATTAATACTTGTTGTATCACTGTGCTATTAAATTTATTATCTCACATACTCAGTGCCTGACAGTCTGTAAATAAAGCTTAGGCAATGAGCACATCTGAATGCAGGACTTGTCATAATCCCAGAGTGTCATTTTGGAGCTGCCTGCACAGGTATTGCTTCCCAGTCACTTTTCTGACAGCTAAAAGAGACACTTCCATAGGCAGGACCACAGCAAATATTCCTAGTGGTTCTGCACACGCCACTTCTGTGCTTCATATTAATGTACCACATGTACAAGAGCAGCCTTTAGAGTTGAACATACAATGCCAATGCTGCCCTTTGGGATTTTCCCTTCTCTCAGAGCTCATGGAGAGGAGAAGGAATGTTAGTGACTGAACAGATGAAGACTTTTTGCCTTGAGCCTCAGTTTTCTGGTGTGACCTCTGAAGAAAGCTTTTCACATGGATGAAAAGTTTGTCCTAACCTGCACCTATGAAGATTCCCATTGTTTGATAAGCAATGAGCTAACATTGTACCTATTCCCTTCATCAGAACCCAATTTCCATTACCCAAGTGCCAGCTGTCCCAATACATACAGAAGCTCAATGTCTAAAAGAGGTCTATGTACTTGTTTTTGAAATTGTGCCATAAATACAGATACATACACAGTCCCTCATTCATTTGTGAAAACAAGCCAAACAAATCAGATGGAGGACAAGTTAGAAGAATGTTCTTCTTGAACTCTCAACACTTTGTGTAGTGGTTATTTCTTCTCCATTTGCACCAAGCCTATGAAGTGGGATTCTTTTTCATATGGAGGCCTGCTAGGAGAAATCAGAGAGGTTGAAGAACACCCTAAACCAGAGGAAAGTGCTCATGCCACCATTTAGATGGCAGAGGCCTCAGGATGTGCCAAGGAGCTGTCATAAAAGTGTTTCAAGCACCTGAGTAATCTTTCAGCTACTTGGACTATAGAGCTCTCTCAAGAAAAGGGTTTTATAAGCCAGAGAATTAGAAGTTAGCCCAGATGTCTTGAGGGTAAAGTTGATAGTGGTTTCAGGTTAGATTTTGGCTACTCTGCAAAACCAAAAGAACCTGCCAGAAGGACTGACCACAATTTGTAGGACATCTGAAGCTAATGAAACCTGGATTGGAGTGGGGGAGAATAATAGGCATGTGGGTCTTGTCAAAGGATCTCACCAATTCAATCTTGAGAGAATTCAAACCTGAACTCCTCTTTGCTAATCATCTCCACTTGCTATCAATGACAATAGCCCCAAAAGACTGGTTTACCATCACTTCACCCATCTGGGGAAAGGAGAACTTGCAGCTGTCACAGACTTTTCTAGTTACAAAACTCTTGTGTTGCTGCCTAACACTGGTGGGGTTTTGAGGGCCTTATTTGTGCAGATTTCCAGAGAAGGGGCATCTACACCTGTTCTATTGTTCTTTCTGGGTTAGGGTGGTGTTCTCACCCATCAGTCCAGTGTTGACTAACTAAGTCTTTAAGCATTTCACTGTGTGAAGCCACTCCAGAAAAATATCAGGCTGCCTAATTTTACCACGCTAAAGATTTTCCATGGCTTCAGAGGCTGTTGTGTCAGAGCACTTAGAACTAGCACTTTAAAAACTTGCAACAACCTGGGAATTATAGTTTCTACCCTATTGAAAAAAGAGTAACAGAATAGAAGATGAAAAAACCTTGAAATGGTAACCTCTGCTTCAACACCCAGATCAGGATAGGTTAAGTTTGCGTCACAATCCATTGCAGCATCATCATTCATGCACTGGATTCACTGGTGAAACACTTCAACTGGTAACAGTTACCCAGAACACTATGAACTCCTGGCAGAGAAGTTCTGCACTGTGTAGAGGCAACATTAGAATGGAGGTGCTCTTACTCCTATTAAACAAAGCAGTACAGAAATGCACCTACAGTGACACACTAATTTAAGCCCAATACATTTTCCTGTGGAGGTGTTGAATTGGATGCACTTAGACATGTTACAGTCTCACAGCAGTGTATTTCTTTACTCTCCCAGTACCTTCATGTTTTTATGATGACTATGTTTACATTCTGTTGGTGTTAGGCAAACCAAGCATACATTTGTGTGGAGAAGTGCACATCTCCCCTCTTTAAAAATGCCAACAAATGCTGTAATAAATGTAGAGACATTTAAATATTCACTTGGAATTATATGACAGAATATGACAGTAGGCATTACTGAAATTTCATTTTATATAGCACAGAGCAGCAGCTTAAAAATTCTGCACAGTAAGGAAAAAATAAAATTATTTTTGCTTTAAAGATTTGCAAATACTGCTTAATGTAAATGAAATGCAAATACTTTCTTACTGATAAATTATTGAAATTTTCCCTTTGAGAGTAACCATCAACTGCTGTTAATATCTTTGTTTAAATGTTCAAGTCATTCTGGATCTCTGTGCTGATTTCTGGTACAGACCTCTAGCATGGGCTTCAGAAAAGGCAAATTCAGGTATAAGGCTAGGTGAATACTTAAGAGCTTCACAGCTACAGTGAACAAACTTTTATCTTTCACTAAAGATAAACATCAGGACAACAACAGGAGCCCTCCATACAGATGAGGATGAAGATTTACTTCTAGGTGATGACATTTGTATGAAAGCCTCCCATCCCACGCTGGCCTCTCAGGGCTGACAGTGTGCACCTGTGACAGCTGAGCTGACATTGAGCACTTCAGTGAGAAACAAGGTGCTCTACAGCTCTGGAGCTTGGAAAAACCATCAGGTGCTTCTGTCATTCAGCCTACCTCTGACAGTGATTTCCCATTGCCTCAGATGAGCTCTGGTTTTTTATAATCTATGCAGACATTTCTGTGACTAAGAATCTATCAAGCCTCACGTTCTATGGGTGGATATCTTACACATATGCCTCTTGCAGTACATTTTAATGTTGGTAACTATGGGTAATTCCTAAGCTCTAACAGGACAGAGGGAAGAGGTTCCTAAAAGACACACATATAAAGTTCTTTTTGTTTGGTTTATTTGATTTTGTTGGGGTTTTGAGGCTTTTTTTGGTTTTGTTTGGTTTGGTTTGTTGTTGTTGTATTGGTTTTTTGTTTTTGAAAAGTTAGATTCTGCAAATCTTAATATGCTGTCTACCTCCTCCAAACATCCATCCTGGTCTAAGCAAAAACGTTGGGAACCTTTGAACTTGGGAGAAGGCCTGATATAAACTGAGTTCTTTCACTATTTTTTTAGTAAAAGAAAGTTATGTTTCTGGAAAATCTAAATATAGATACTCCCTGCTGTATACAGTTTATAGTCTAGAGCAAGATAGGTACACCCTGGAAACTGGGAATCTCAGAAGAGGCAATAGCTAAATCTCTTTAAAATAATTCCATGGTATTGCTGACTTGCTTCATATAAGCACCACTGAAGGAGAGATAATTAGTGGAAGTTTAAAAAAAGATCACTCCTCTTGTGAGGATGGAGCAGTCACTCTCTGAGATGGTCAGCTGTTTCTCTTGGACTATCTATATGGACAGAAGGATTCTGTATTTCTTGTTTATATGACCAAACATGTTGACTACAGCAAACTCAACATCGAAATTAAATAACTATTCCTTTCTGGCAGTATGAGCCAACTTAAGTTGAAAACATGGAAAAGCAGAATTCTCAGGAGTTTAATGGCAGCTTTGGAAGGGGACTTGATGTGGTTTTTTATATTACTTGTGGGAATTTAATTAAAAACAATTAATTGTAATGAATAATAGTTTTGTTGAAATGCAATTTATAACCATAAACT
This sequence comes from Urocynchramus pylzowi, assembly GCA_013397555.1. Lineage (NCBI taxonomy): Eukaryota > Metazoa > Chordata > Aves > Passeriformes > Fringillidae > Urocynchramus > Urocynchramus pylzowi. Next base: position 954,233 of record VZRH01006013.1, read on the forward strand.
GGTTTGACAAAAATTCTTCTGGAAAGTTATCTTTCCTCCAAGGCCAGTACAATGCTGGGTCATATCACTGGAGCTGTGAGATCAATATCTGCATTGCTTCTGCATAAATTGTATTTGTCCTCTGTTTGAATAAATGCCACGGAGAGGAATAGTCAGTTACCATACACCTCTGCCCATATCCTTCAGTATGTTTTGTCAGTTCTTGCTCAACTTTGAAGCCATTTTGTAATTGGCTGAAAAGGAGAAGGTAAAAGCAAAGATTTTATCTCTTTCCTGCCAGAATTGTTCAACCACAGACAATGCAGCCATGAGGGCAAATAATGAACAAGGTATTATTCAGAGGTAAATAATGAACAATGCAGCCACGAGGTGTACATTCAGAGGTAAATAATGAACAATGCAGTCACGAGGTGTACATTCAGAGGTAAATAATGAAAATGCAGCCACGAGGTGTACATTCAGAGGTAAATAATGGACAATGCAGCCACGAGGTGTACATTCAGAGGTAAATAATGGACAATGCAGCCACGAGGTGTACATTCAGAGGTAAATAATGAACAAGGAGCATCAGTGTTGTGAAGAGTTCTGTCTAAAATACCAAGGCCCTTCTTCATAAAAGACTCAGTTCTTTATAGGCACTTTGACAAAGGGTAGTAGTGTGTAATTCTTCCTTTGGCAGATATTTACTGTGGATGTTTGAGAGAGTGAGATAGCTATTCCATTTGTAAATATCAAAAAGTTTGTTGGAAAGATGATAAATATTTCTACAACTAAGAACAAAGTATGGATGGTATTCAAAGAACCTGGATGACATGATTGCCTGAAGCTTAACTCAGATGTGGCTGCTGCCAAAAAACAAACGGTAGAAGCAGAATTTCAGGAACTGAGAATTTAAGATTAGGGTAATTTAAGGTCCCAAAAATTCAAAGTATACGAAGTAAGTCAAAAGTGATAAAGATCACTATTCAGCCCACTGAATAGCTCTTCTTCATGTAGTCAATGCAGCCAAACCAAGCAAATATACTATTTCAATTTAAAATTAGAAAAAATAAAATATAAAAATGCAATCCTATAGAAAAGTTTCTTGCATGTTCCCAAATGAATGTGCTACACTCTATAAGAAAACAGGTGTCTCCAACAAAAAGGTTCAAAGAAAGACAGCAGTACAGACAAAACAGCCACCCAAGAAAAAAAAGGGAATCAGAAGATTATAGCCTTATTTTCAGAAGAAACTAAAGTTCTAAAACACAACCTAAAGTCTCATAAAACATAAAATGAAACATATGAATTGAAGCAAACTAATGTTCTTGACTCACAATTATAAGAAACTGATCAAAACAACTTATTACACTACAAAAGGATACTACAAAATTCACTGTAACTACATCTCATAAATAAAACTGCTACAAGCTGCAGAAACACTGGGCATTCATACACTTACTGATAAAAATTCACATGAGTTTTCTCCTTGGAATCCCAACATATATGCAGTCTGTAGGGATCCTAGTTCTCTAGCCAAAAGTTTGGTTTAGAGTTAAGATTAAGAAGGAAAAGATCCAGGAACGTGATGTTCTAGGTGAATCACTAATCAGTGTCCTACAAAGTGGAAGGCAAATGCCATCTTGACAGAAATGTCTCTGTTACTAGAGTCTCAATTCTTGATTACTTATCAGTGAGAATCTACTACAACTCTGCTAAATATAAACATAAGATCTACCCAAAAGGATGCGAGATGCATTTTGTCCTTCAGCTTCTGCCTTCCATTTGGAAGGCCAACTACTTTTGGTTTTGTAATCATCTCAGGTATTCTACCTTTAGTTTTCTATTTTGGCCAAAATCTGAGATTAGGAAAGACTTTCTATTAATACTGAGTTATGAAAACTTTGTTTGACTTGAAGATTACAACTAACCCTTCTGATTCCTCTTGTCGACCCTCATTTATCCTGTGCAGTCTGTCAGGATCCTGAGCATCCTAACAGGCCTTAACAGCCCCAGCAATCCTCACCTGGCCCCTCCCATGGGCTCAGTTTAGCCAAGCCCTGTGCTTTCAGTTCGTGCCTGACCTGTATCAGTATGTGTGCACAGATCAGCCATGACTGTGCCAAGCCATGGTGATCTGCATCTGGAGTCACAGACTGACTTCCTAGCTTGATCTCAGTCTTTTCTTATCAGTATGGACCTTCATGGCAATTGCTAGGTGATGTCTGACCCTAGTTCTCACTGGACCTGACCCTAGCCTGTGGGCTGCCTTCACAGCTTGACCTTGGACCTGCCTTGTTGCTTTGTACTCCTGTCTGAATCCAGTGTGTTCCCTGCTTGCCTTGCTCAGGCTCTGTGGGACTGGCCTTGGGCAGTGAGGCTCTGGCCCATCACCTGTGTTATTATGCTTGGCTCCTGCCATCTGTGGAGCAGCCAGCTCTTGCTGCTCCACTGCTTTTCTGCTTTACCTTCAAAATAAACCAAATATTTCTATAAAAATACATTGCATGTCAAAACTAGGTCAAACACTTTTTTTTAATGCTACAAAATCCCATGATTAATTCTCTGATTCTGTTCATTAAATATTATTTCCTTTGGATTCAGCAGGCTTCTATCTCCTTTGGTTTCCCAAGCTGAATATTACCCTTTTGAGTCTCACCAGGTGTATGTTCTCATTTCAATATGCAGAGTTATGAGTTCTTTCCCCTTATTATTACCAGCACTTGTGACTGGAATTTGTCTAAAGCTGAGAACAGTTGCTTCTTGTTCTACTAATTTTGGTATTATTCCCTCCCCCCTCAGAAGCCTGCTGCTAAAACTAACCAGCCAACAAACCCTCAGTTATTTGCTCTGTCCCTTCCTTTACTATGGCAGAGATTAAGCATAACACTGAAATTTATACAGATTGAGATCTAGCCCAAATATACTACAAATCACTCTGTCTGGTGTTATGCCTTAGCTTTCAAAGACAGCTTGTGATTGTTGTAACTCTTCAAATTGTTTAGATCCTTCTCTTTATAGCCACAATCTCAGGCTCTATGTTTATCACAGAAGACCCTTGGCTGAGTCTTTTAACCTACTTGGTTTACAAGCAGGTTAAATCCTAAACCATCCTCTCTTTCCAACTCCAACCATTCAGTGAAAAGACAGGCTTCTTAAGTAGGAATAAGGTCCACATTTCACTGATTTTTCTTCAGAATTTAAGTGCAAATGCAGGCTTTACACTTAGCACATGTATCCACTGCCAAGCCATACACAGTCACATACTAATTTGTACTGGAAGCCTTCTCTTTGACATCTAGGTGAGCTTTAAAAATAAACTGGTTCATCATTACCTCTAACCTCAATATAATAAAATGCAATATAGCCATGCTTGAGTGGAAGATCTGTCAGCCACACAGGAGCTTTATTCACTTTTAGATCAACTGGGACCTCACCACCTGTAAGAATGGAAAGAATGGCATTTAGTTGAGAGAAGTGTCCCAGGGGTAATTAGCTGTATGTAGCTATTCATATCTACATCTGTCATCAGAACTACACTAATGGTTTATTTAAACTTTAGGAAAGATAATGACATGTTCATTCAACTGAAGTGTAAAATCTCTGACCTGGGAGTCAGGGTGTTACCCAGGTTGGCTCTGCCTCTGGTTCTGGGCGCCATCTTGTGTCACTTTTGGGCCTGTAGTTCAATGAGCATTAAAGCAATAATAATAACAATAATAAAAACCCAAACCCCAACAACAAACCCCCCCCCAAACAAACAAAACACCCAACCAAACAACACCACTACCAAAACAAACATAAAAAAACCCCCAAAACCCAAAACAGTACAACTTAAAGTGAAGTTGCTCTGTGACACAGGATTTGTATTTCTGACTCTTGAGGGCTCTCCAGTGTCCCTTTTCTCTACTGATATCTGCAGCTCTGTGCATTTCTTCATCAGCTGTCCTGACTATAATCCAAAACACCAGCTTCTAACGCTTTTCATTGAAACACCAAACATAGCATGACAAGCCATCATAGATTTGATTTAGCAGCAGCTCTTGTATACTGTGTTACATACACCTACTACATCCCCAAGAAATGTGGCAGAAGATGCTATATATTTAGACATTAAAAAAAAAAAAAAAGGCAATGCTTTAGCATCTTTCATTTCTTATGGGCATTCCTTTTTAAATCCTTTTTTTAGCCTCCCTCTTAACGACAGCTGCTGTGGCCACTGCTGCTTTCACAATAAGAAAGGGTAGGTTTTTTATGATTTTAGGATACAATTTAGTAACAGGTTTCCCTTCATATGTGAGGCGATGCAGTTTCGGCACGGAGCTCAGGTCACAGCTCCGGAATTCAGGCAAACACGTTCGGCACAAACTCCCAAAATTATCGCCGGCATTGAATAGCACACACCTGACCGAATAATTTGGCTGTCAATTTAAACGATCTTTTAGCATCATTAACAGCTTTTCCCATTAGGTCATAGAAACATATGGACCTTAAAAATCACCTGGTCCCAAGCCCCCTTGCCATGGGATAATAAGCATATAATATCTCCTGATAATTTAATTTAATAGAAATAATTCATTACGTCATGTTTATGTATAAGCACATACTGGTGTTTGACTACACGTTTGCCATTTGCCGGACTGTTTCAGTCTCTATTGTAACTTCCTCAGTAATCTTTGTTGTTACTTCCCCCGACGGGCTCCCGCCGCCACTGTGCCGAGCACAGCACTTTGGGTCCGTCCCCGCCGAGGAGCCGAGCGCCGCCTCAGGGCGACNGGTAAGGAGCTGCCGGCGCCGAGAAGGAGCCGTGGCGGCGAAGCGCGTCTCGCGCGGAGCGCGGGTCCGACGGGCGGTGTGCGCGGGGGGTCACCGGAGGAGCGCCCCAGTGGGCTGAAGGGGTCCGAGAACCATCGCGGGTGTGCCCAAAAGCTGCAAGTTGGGTCTGAAAACGGAGAATAACAATGAGAAGACTCTGTTACCTCGGCCTCTTTCGATATAACCGGGAGCTAAGGCTCCTCTTCTGGCTACTGCTCAAGGGCAGGATCAAAACCCGCCGATGTTTACCTTCTTAAATCTGCTGCTGTTTTGATAGTGCTTCAGTATGTGCATACCTTGTGACGGTCTGTTTTCCTCGAAGGCGACAACTCGTCAGCCAGCTCGGATATGCCGAACTGCTGGAAAACACAGCCAGCAGCTTATTTAGCGGGTAAACGCAGACCTGGCGTTCAGGTTTTTACCTTACAGATTAACAGTTCCTTTCAAAAATTCTTCAGTTGTCCTACTAAACGTATTGACTCGGAGTAATGAAGGAAAACGTGTAGCTGAGGTATATAGAAGGATCAGCTGAAGGAGAAGTTGACATTACTTAAGTCTGCAATAGCTTTCTCAAGTATTTACTGTTCCTTTTCAGGTATTTACTGTTCCTTTTCAGGTATTTACTGTTCCTTCTCAGGAACAGTAAATTGTTTATGTCCCTGAACCTTTGATTCTTTTAGCCACCATGAATGCAGGAGTCTGAGGGCCAGAACAATTTCTCTAGGGCTGTCTTGATCAGATTCTGTCATGTCAGAATTGAGGATATCCCTCAGTTATGTAAAATCGGGAAGTAGGATTGCCAGCGAAACTGGCAGATTAGTCTGGCTCAGAAAGGGTGATTTAGAATGGTGTAATGATTTTGTATTGTTTATGGTAAATTCTCTAATGCTTCCATGAATTGTTACTGTTTTCTATGCATAATTCACTTTTCAATAAGCATGTCTGTGTGGTATTTTAAAGGCCTGATATATTTTCTTAAAACAGCACTACGTAGATGGATTTTCCCCCTGTGTAGGAAAAGGTACGAAAGGTAAAAGCCCAGAGGTCTGAAAAAGCATTTTTTTTTGGAGAACCCTAATCAGGTGCAGAGAAGCAGTGGTTCTCCCTGCCCTGTGCAAGGGCTGTTTGGAGGGGAAGAGGTGATGGCTTCATTTGTGTGGAGGTACTCCTTGTAACAAGTGTTTTGTTACTGCTTGAAGAATGCTTCCAGTCACCTAGACCCATGCGGCAGCTGGAGATTTGAAGCAGCTCAAATTGAGCCCAGGAGTGTCTGTGGGGCTCGAATAATTCATGCCTAACCCTTGAACCTCATGTTCAAATTGAAAACATCCCTTTCTGTGGTTCATAAATGGGCACTCAGCTAGAACTTAATACAAGTGGATGTTGCTGCACCACAGACAAGCAGTGGTGGTACTGGCTATCTAGCAGCATGTTTGTCTTGCAGGCATCAAAGAACTTTCCAAACTTTAAATATTTATGGAAAATCTTACATTATTCCCAGTCTGCGTCTAGGGACATTGAGGGCAGATGGGGTAAGTAACTTACCCAATTCATGACTTTTGTTTTATTCCCTGAGTACCTGACTTAAGCCAGGTATATCCTGATAGCCAGCAGGCCCTAACCTATCCAGAGCCGTCAGTGGAGCTTGTTATGTTGTGGCCATTAACCTGTTGCTGGTAGAATAATGATTTTCTGTGATGTAGAGGAAACTCAAGTCTTCAGAAATTGATGTGTGTGTTTTAACTAATGTGTAATGAAAAGTTATAGAAAGTTAACTTATGAAAACCAAGGTTCATCTGTTCTCTCTTTTTCCAAGCTGCACTGAATGTTTCTGTCACCTTTTCTTTCAGGTGCAGAGCATGGAGAATGATGAACTTCCGCCAGAGGATGGGCTGGATTGGTGTGGGGCTGTACTTGTTAGCAAGTGCTGCAGCTTTTTATTACGTCTTTGAAATCAATGAGACTTACAACAAACTAGCACTGGAGCACATTCAGCAACACCCCAAGGAGCCACAGGAAGGAACCACATGGACACACTCCTTAAAAGTACGACTGCTATCCTTGCCGTTTTGGCTGTGGACGATAATATTTTTAATACCGTACTTACAGATGTTCTTGTTCCTCTATTCCTGTACAAGAGCTGACCCCAAAACCGTTGGGTATTGCATCATTCCTATCTGCTTGGCTGTTATTTGCAATCGTCACCAAACATTTGTGAAGGCCTCTAATCAGATCAGTAGATTACAACTAATTGACACGTAGCTCAACTTCTAGTTTCTGTTGCTGATTTGAAGCAATTGCATATGCTTGATCTAATCACAAGACTGAAGTTCTGAGTGAAGGCCGGAAAGAGCCTTTTCTTTCAAACTGATAAGCAATGAAGAGAGTTACTGTTTTCTATTTAAAAGAAACAAGTAACTACAAAGGTTTTTAATTATGGATCTATCGAGTGGCCAGAGTGGGAGAGACCTGTGTGACACGTGATGGAAGTATTCCTCATTTTGCCTTAATGATGCAAAATTGCAACTCTCCATCTGAAATGTCCCGTTGGGAAACAAGTTTCTGGTCCACAACTTTACTCCTCTCTGTAAAAAAGTGATTTTCTATGTTTTCCCTTGGAGTGAAATCAATGAAAAGATACTTCTTTTGTGGTAAATGTAAAAGGAAAAAAGAAATTAAGAACATGATTATAAAAGCTGCACTCAACACAATTCTTTGCTTTTTCTTTTTTTTTTTTTTTTATTATCTACATCAGTGCTTTTTAAATGAATTTTAAAAAAATAAGTTCAGATAAAAACAGGAAGCAAAGAATAAAGTTTGTGCAAACCTTTAAAGGGAAAAAGTACATTTTTTTCTGTGGTAGCTTGTTTTCAGTCACAACAGTCCCACATTGTAGTAGGCAGGCTGTGAGGAGTGGCATAGGCCTGGAGCTTGAGGTTTTAAACTGTTCCTATGACATCAAAAGCAGCCTATGCTGGCATTGGCCTGTAGTCTGCACAAAAATTTTTGTTTCCTTCTCCTATCATCTCGCTTGATAAAATTATAAGTTACTGAAATTTATGACCATTCTAATCTCACTCCAGACATCATGCAAAACTGTGTTCCAAGAGAACTGATATATTAGGAAAATATAATTTGAATTTGGGAAAGTTAACTGTTTGGGGGATGCTACTAACAGGTTGTAAGACAGATAATCATGTTTCTTCCAGAAATTCAAAGAAGTAAGATACCTTCTTTTCATTCTTGTAATGAATGCAAATTTCTTCAGTCATACTGAAATTCCACTGAGATTTCTTTGCCATAGTTTCAACCTCTATTTTTCAGTGCTATTTTGGAATAGCGTATTTTGAATAAGACTGAATCTATTCTTTCTTTCTGTCCACTTTTGTTTCTTCTGAGAATAACTACATTTTTGTCCCAGCCATGATGGAAGTAACAAATATGAAAACAGTGCAAAGTACACTTCTCAGAAGCAGTAGGCTCAAAAGATTTATGAGCTAAACTCCTTGAATATAACTTCAACTGTATGTGATTGTCCATACCTAATCATCACAAATGCTACTCCATTTCTGACTGCTTTAAGGGAATCCTGAAGAGTGTCATCTTTCTCTTGCTTTGGAAAGAGAACGCTATTTTCACTGTTGCTGTGTTTAAGCATGGCAGTTCCAACACCTTAAACTTTCTGTTTGCACTTGGAGATACTTTGAGACTCTGGTTTCAATTGCCAGCATTGGTGCTAGGACCTGAAAACAATGTAGCCTTTGCAAGAAGGGTTTGAGTTCTAAGTGCAATATGAAAAGGAGGATGCTGCCATCTTAGTGTGCTGGAGTAAGGGTAAATTATAAACTCTGACCAGTAGTTGGTATCCTGGGGAGTCAGAGCTTTTAAGTTGTGTTGTTTCTCAACTTTTAAAATCACCATGCTATTTATCTATAAAATAAAAACTTTTCAATGTTTATAAACACAAGTCTATTAATGCAGATACTTATAATAGCTTTTCATTTTTGTTGTTTGTTTTTGGTTTAGTGGGGTATTTGTGGTGCCAGACAGCAGTGCTGGTTGTCAGTTGCTGTAGTCTGTGCCCATGTCCTTCCCTCAGTGTGTGTGTTCAGTTCATCTTTTGTTGTCCTCTTATACTCTGTGCCCTGATTACTTTTTTGTAGTCTGAAATGTTGGGGCTTGCTGGATGAAAGGGAATCCCCTTGTTTCTTTGCTTTTGTATAAGAGAGATACCTGTGGCTGGACTGTTTTTAACTTGATGCTGTAGTTTTAAACTGAACAGTTACATTGTATGCAGATGGAATTATTTAAAGAGCCAAGTGCATAAGAGGAAGCATCAAAAATAGAAAATGATAGGAAGAACTGCCTAATTTTCTGTCATGCAAGCATGTGACCCTTAGCAAATTTCACCAGCAGGCCTGGTGGGATGACCCAAGCTGTCTGGATGTGGAGCATGTGCTGGGCAGGGCGGGGACTTACAGAAAGGAGGCTCGTGTTCGTAGACTTTTCCATCAGAAACCTAGTTTTGGATTCCAGCTGTTGACAGCTGGAATGTGCTTTGCAACTGACTACAGAAAAACACACAGTCTAATTCAAACAAATGCTCTGTGTGTAAGCATTTGAGCTTGAAGTGGAAAGCGGCATTGGAGAACTATTAACATAGTGTATACAAATATTAGACATTGGGAGTAGGAGAAGAGCTAAGTTACCTCTGCTGGTGCTTCCAGCATTTTTGACACCAGGGGAACATCAACAGGTGAAATCTTACTGACAGGGTAAATAAAGGAAAGACTATGGAAATTAATGATAAATTGATTTTTACTGTAGTATTTAAAAAAAAAAAAAAAAAACCTAGTGAAATAACTTTCAGCTTGATTATTCTGAAAATTTATAGGTATTGTCAAGGCTGATTATCTGAGCCACAAAAGACCTGTCTGTAACCGAAAATGACATCATCTACAAACTTTTTTGATAATCAAGCTTGATGTTTTGCAATGTTCTGAGCTTTAATGTTCTGCCAACAAAGTGAATAGCTGTAATGCAAGGGTGATTAATGATCATCTGTATGCCACTTACCCCGAATTTCTTTTTATTTGTTTGTGTCACAAGATAAAGCATTGTCAGACTGCTAGAACATCACTTGAGCAGTCTGTGTTAGTTTCTTTAGCTGCTTGACCTTTACCTGGCAGTTCCTTCCCATCTCAGGAGTGTGTCTGCCACATACTTTTTAAGTGCTACCGAGCCTGTTCTTCCTGGCATGGGGGAGCAGGTCCAATGAAGAGCATAACATGAGGCTGCAGCCCTCCAAACTTGGACAAAAGTAAGTTACAATAAAATGTGTTCCTCATGACATGTTTCTTCCAGCAGCAAAGTAGGACTGCAAATTTAATTCCTTTTTTAAATTAAAAATTTGAGGATTGACTTATCCCAGGAACAAAATGTTCCAGTCGTTGCAGAATTCATATTAACTCTCCTTATTTTCTCTTGCCTGGTCCATTGTTTTCTTAAAAGGATACTCTCCAGTTTCTCTTATTAGTTTTTTAAGAATTCTGCTTTTTATGTCACAGTCTTTGATGAGAACCACTTTTCAACAAATTACCTAATGCACAAAAGCAGTTTAATAATTTTATCGTGTAGTTAAATTTAAATAACTTACTTATCTTACCTCTCCTTAAAGATACCCCTATGGTGCAGGTTTCTTCTGGGAAGAAAGAACATGCTAGAGCCATGAGAGGGTATTTGTGCTCAGCTCAGTCCTCAGGGCCCACATCTATGTGTGTGCCCAGAACTGCTCGGTTGTTCACACTGCTGAGTGCTGAGTGGGTAACCTTGTCACCACAGGCCAAGCCCCAGATGTCCCAGCTGCCAGACTACTGGGTAGTTTACAGAGAATCTGATACTCATCATAGCTGATGGATAAGTTACCTTTTAAGATGGAGTGAGTGGGAATTAAATGGGCTGCCATGGGTGAATGGCATTCAAATCCTTCAGTGAAATTGATGGCTGTGGATCCCTCTCCTGGGAGATAGGAAAGGTACTGCACTTTTAGACAATGCCCCAATTACTGGGCATAATGGGATTACCTCCTCTCCCTCACAGAACTGTCTGAGTGTCTTGCATACTTGAGACTTAAACCTTTTTTTTTAACACACAACACTGCAACCTGTTAAGTTCCTTCAGGAATTTAGCCTCAAAGTTGTTTGAACCAGCAGTTCAATATTTCAAAACAGTAACAGTAGAGTAAGTGATATAATCCCAGTCTTTGTGAAGGAGACATGCTTTGACATTTTTGTTGTAATGTTTTGTAACTAGTAAAAGTAGCTGGTTCTCATCTAAATACTACCAAGAATTTAGTATCACATCAGCTCTTTTAATTCCATACAAACATACCAGCATTCTCCCCTTTATTTTAGTGAGGAAATCCATTGAGCCCCCTTGGGCCAGTAAAGCCAAGTTCTATTAGTAAGACATACAAACTGCACTGAACAGCATCTCTTTTCCCATTTAGGCTTACCTCCTCTGACTTAGGGGCTCCCCAGATGGAGTTCAGAACCCAGCTGTAGGGGATTGGGAGGGTAGGGAGCCACATGACACTAAAGCTTCCTGAGCCTGGTAACCTTGCAGCAACTGTCAGAAAAATGAAGTCTGTTGAGTTAGGGCACTTTTGCCACGAGCAAACCTACAACTTAGAATTGCATATGGTCCCCTGAAGCTCCAGTGCTCTTTTTGTCATTTGAAGGTTTTGGTAGTTACAAGGACTAGCAAGGATTCTTTAAGGGCAGAAATTTGAGTGTTAGTTTTTGACTCAATGCTCATTGGTATTTTCTGGAGTTTAGGTGCAGCATATTCCTGTGTCCAGACTGACCAAAAAAAGAAGTATCCCATTAGTGGAATGTTACCTGCACTTACTCCTGTGCTAAGTTAGGGTCTGTTGCTTTTGACCAAACATTTTCAGTCCATGACATGCCAGTGGACTGTTTACACAGTTTATAGCTAAAGGCCACAAATTCTTGGTCAATGTTAAATGTTGCTTTTCAGCCATTAGACAATTCATACTATTTCTGGAAGGTTTGTTTGGAGGAAAAGGGAAAACAGGTGTAAAACCTGAGTTGGTCTTTTCAGTTATGCCTCTGTCCCATCTGCCAGCAGAGTATCTTAGACTATCTGAGTACATAAATGTCAAGAATACATTTACTGGACCTCATGTATGGCTCCTCCCTGCATTTCAAATGAATGCAGACAGTTTTGTCCTCATAAAAGTTCATTTATTTCCACACTTTGTCCTACATATGTAAGTCTCAAGATTTGCTCAGTTTCCATAATATATAAACAAACTGTGCCAGGAGAACACAAGAAAATAAAAATAGCCCCCCAAAATGCTTTTCACAGTATTCATTCAGGCAGTTAAATTCTGCTAGAGAACTCTTAGGCTTTAGGCTCTATGGAGTGACTATCAAGAGTGTGCTATACCTGTTCACAGAAGCTTCTTGATTGACAGGTGACTAAACCTTGTAGATGATAGGCAAAAATAATATTCCATTGTAGGATTGTACAGGAATGGGCACAGTCCTATACATGCTTGTTAATTTTGATACTTATAGTGGTCTTATATTGCTTTTTCTCCATACAAACACCATCTTGTGTTTTAGGAGCAGTCTTGTACTTTTAAAGATCATATTTGACAAAATAACTATTTTCAGGTTTTATCGCTTTATTTTAAAAGTGGCGTCACATGAAAAAATACTGTGACTCAGAATAAGTTATTAAAAAACATAACAATCCGAAGATTTGTGAGAAAAGTATATAGTTGCCAACTAGTTTACCAAAAAACTGGTGTCAGCATAACACCGGCACCCCGTAAGCAACACTCTGCTCACGCCCAGGCGCATCCTTTCGGAAAGGCTTCCGTATTAAAACAGTGTCGGGATGGACATTTCGCATTTTAACAGGAGCAGCAGCGCCGCAGGAGCCGCTCCGTGCAGCGGGCCCGGGACACTTACAGTCGGTACAGCCGGTCTGGGCGCAGGCCCGGCCTCCAGCGCCGCCCTCACGGCTGCTGCACCTTCGTCCGCTTCACGGGAGGGTCATCGCCGCTCGCCGCCGCGTCCACGTTGTTTTCGTCTTCGCCCTCGTCCTCCTCGTCGTCGTCGTAGTCGTCGTCGTCATCCCCGCCACCACCTGCCAGAGTTCGGGCGGGCGCGGGTGAACGGTGCGGGGCGCGGGCGGCGCCCCGGGGCCGGCGGAGCC
>VZRH01006013.1:967795-988346 GCA_013397555.1 Urocynchramus pylzowi
CCCTGCCCGGCGCCCCTCACGCCGCGGCCGCTCGGTGTCTCCCGCAGGGCGCCGTGAAGCGGCAGGCGCTGTACGCCTGCAGCACCTGCACACCGCCCGGCGCCGAGCCCGCGGGGATCTGCCTGGCCTGCAGCTACGAGTGCCACGGCACCCACCGCCTCTTCGAGCTCTACACCAAGAGGTACGGGCTGGGGGGCGGGAGCCGCCGTGTGGGACCCTCACAGCTCCCGTGGCTCCCGATAAACTGCTGGGAGTTGTTAGGAACACGAAACCCAGCGTGTTCTCGCTTCATATAAACCCTGAAACGCTACGATTTTCTTTCCAGGAATTTCCGCTGCGACTGTGGAAATAGCAAGTTCAAAAATCTGCAGTGCAAGTTACTCCCGGTAAGTTTCAGACAGGTTTCAGGCGTTCGGAGTCAAAATTACAGTCCCGCGAGGTTGGTGCCTTGCCTCAGCCAGTGCTGACTCTCGTGACGCCTCCAGTCTTCCCAGGAAGTTCAAAAAGGCGGGAATATTACGGCAAGGTATAAAACTGTTGAGGGACCAAAGGGAAATGCTGGGAAGAGAAGGAGTTTGGTCCTTGTAATCCATGAGTGCAGCAGTTCTGCATCTGTGGTCAGCGCGCTTGCAGAAGCAGGTTGTGGTGTTTCTGCACTAACACATCTCATTAGCTTCAAGCTGTTTCAGAATAACCTTTTGGGATGCAATTTTGCAGTCGCATTAAGAAAATTTAAGGCTGTGCTGTTGTCAGAGGGACAGTTCTCTTTCCTTCTTTGTGATGGCATTAGTGCCCTAATAGTTTGTTGCCAGAGCCTACTGATAGGATGGTTTTTTTACTGTTTTAAGCTGCCTGTGCTTTTCCACTTGGTGGGCATTTTGAACTTTTCAAGTAACTGGCAGTCTCATTCTTCTGGGAAGCAGCAACAGGATGCTGCTTGGCTTGCGTGCACTGGTGCTCCCAGGATAATAGCAGTCCAAACATTGAAATAGTCAGTGGTTTTGTGTATGCCTATTTTGTTCTGGGAGAACTGAAATGGATCCAGAGCTAGTCAGCAAAGTCACAGTGCAGTGGTCCCTACAGAGACACCTGTGACAATTTTAAGATGTTACCATTTCTCATTTGAGTCCATGAAATGGATCACGTGGTTGTTCCTTCTGCTTCAGTTCAGTGAAAATTCAATTGTACAGGTTAAGTGAGCTTCAGCATCTGTCCATTAATCTGTCTGACACCACGGTTGCCATTTGTCACAAAGGTGAGCAGACTGTTTTTCCTATTTAGTTTCGAACTTTAGCATTCCTCATGTGCCCTATCTGCTGCTCAGTGTAAAGGAGAGGTGTTGGGAGAATATCTTTCTTTTTGTATATTCAGGCTGATGAAAATAATGATGGTTTTAGGAATTAAGGGGGCACAGAAATGGCTGTCTTTTGTTTTTTACTATGTTGTCTTTTGAGACTTTTTCTCCTTTTCTCATAGGAAAAGAGCAAGGTGAATTCAGGAAACAAATATAATGACAACTTCTATGGGTTGTACTGTACATGTAAAAGACCTTACCCTGATCCTGAAGATGAGGTAAGAAATACAAAATCCAGTAGTAATCATATATAGATGGTGTTTATGGTAGATACTGTGTAAAGGCTGATCTCTGGGCTGCTTTCCAAGGAAGATCCCACTAGAAGAAATCTTAGAAGAGTTCCACTTTGGTTTTCATTGTGTGAAGTAACTACTTGATAATTTTTTTTTATTTAATGGCAAAGTATGTTTATGCCTTAGACACAAATGAGGAGGACAAGTCATCCTTTGGACAAAATGGTGCTGCAGTTCCCTGAAGTTGCAGAGTTCCCCTTGGAGACAGGGTTATCATAACCTTGGGAAATTTGGCCTGGTGCAGAATAAATGTGTTGCACGTGTTGGGAGAGGCCAGAATGTGCTTCCCTGTGCCTGCAGCAGTGCTCTGGCAAGGCTTCTGGGATAGGGAGAGTCTGTCCTGTCCTGCAGCTCTGGCTACAGTCCTAGATGGTACCAGAGCACATTTTTGTCTCTGAAACACTAAAACACAGCACTGGATTTGCACGTGCATTCTGTTGTTTGCAGTCACAGGAATCAGGTGTTGTAAAGAACAGGAAGGCACAAGTCTTTCAAATGCAAAAAAAAAAAAGCATTTTATAAGCTCCCCTCTCTCAAGTTCAGACACAGCTAAAAACATTTCTGAAGAAATAATCAACAGTTGTTTCATAACAAAGCACTTCATACTGTCCTGTATGGTGGCCAGGTAAGTTCGGTTCTGGCACCTTTCACTGACCTGATGACAGTGTGAATATCAGTATCTTTCTTCTGCTGAGCTGTCTGTTCATGCATTTCTGCTTATAGGAAGAAGGATACCAGTAGTGGTTTAACTTTTATCAGCTTTCTCTGAGAAAGTCTTGCCCTGCTGGGAAGACTGGTTTTGTAGTAATAAATGGGATTTCCACAGCCTCAGTCATGAGAGGTGACATGTGCTGTTGGACCTGAGGGAAGCAAACTGACTAACAGAGCACTAACTGCTTATTAATCCCAGCTCCCTGTGAGGGAAATGCAATTCACTGAGCAGGATTTGCATGATACTGCAGTTTGAGACTGTGAGAGATTCTGGAGGTTGCTATGAATGCTAATGATATGATTGTTCATCTAGATTCCAGATGAGATGATCCAGTGCATAGTTTGTGAAGACTGGTTCCATGGAAGGGTAAGGAAACTATAAATAGCAGAACTGCCATTTGCACAGGATCGAGTTGGTGTTGGTTAGGTTTGTATGGCAATTCTTACTTTTTGTAAGTTTGCTGTAGTTCTCAAAAGAAATTATTACAGGAGTTCCAAGGCATTTGTTTTAAGCTTATGCAAAGGAGCATTGGAAGTCTAATCTTGCACTGCTGTCCACTCCAGTTAAAAAATACTGGGAAGAGTCCTGCCTTTTGGAAGGTCACCACTGCAGAATAAAGTAATAACTTTATAACTGTCTCTTTAATTAGAAAACTCTAATCAGTATAGTTGGTGAGAAAAAGGTTCTTACTGAGGCACATCATTATCAACTACCTGAATAGTTCTTCCTTCAAAAGAATGCCTTTTAAACTCTTAATTCCTTTAAGTAGCAAGGAACAGACTGTGCTGTTCATTCTTGATTTCAAACTTTGGGGAAGTCTTTTGAAAGCAGCCAAGCTCTGTAGTGGGTGCCCTACTTAATGGGTAAGCATTAAGGATTCAGCCTCTTGTGCCTTGAAGGGCACAAGTGAAATTCCATGCTTGAAGTTGCAGGATTAAAGAGTAAAAAAAATATGATTGGCTTCACTCATGGGTTCTTGCAGATAAACTTCTTTTGTATTAAGTGTATGAATGAAGAGTGTTGTGCTGCATGCTATGAGCTTTGCAGGAATGCTTTTTCAGAAGAAAGCCACTAAGTGCTTATAATTGCCCAAATAGTTCTCATCAATTTATGGACAGCTTTGGGACTGAATTCTTCTCAAGTTCAGTATGTAATCAATATAAATGCTTCACTACTGTGTGCCTACTTCTTTCTGACAGCATCTTGGTGCAGTTCCCCCTGAAAGTGGAGACTTCCATGAAATGGTGTGCCAGGCCTGCATGAAACGTTGCCATTTCCTATGGGCTTATGCATCACAATTAGCAGGTAAAGAAAGTTAAGAGATCTAAGCCAGCATTTTGTAAGCATGTATTTCTCACACATGGTTGGCTAATGACATAATACTGGTTTTAAGTGGTTGGAAAAATGATACTCATTAATTACATTGGACAATCACCTTCAGCAGTGGAACATGTGGGGTGGCAGTACCTTGTAAAAAAAAAAAAGCCAGTTTTCATTCTTAAATCTTGATTCAGTGCTGCTTGCTTTTAGTTACTTTATCAAAGATGTCTAGTACAAAATGGATGAAGATTTAATACTTGACTCAAGGAACTTTATTTCTAAACTGAATCAAAGTTTAGAAAGACTTTGAGCCATCCTAAGGAAGTCAGGGAAACAAACAGTTCTTACAGATGTTCTGAGCAGCAAAGAGGGAATGATAGAGTGACCTGAAATGAATATGTTTAACATTTATCTGGGTAGGGCTGGGGCTGTGTCAGGACACACGTTCCCTGTGGTCACACCAGCTCTGTGGACTTAAAAGAATAGATGACTTGATTTCTGTAGAAAGATCTAGTTTGTCATAGTCTCCTAAAAATACTGCTTGTATCAGCTGCTGATAGATTTCTTGGGTGCCCAAAATTTCAATGGTATTTTCAAGGATGGATACCTGGAGTTCTTTTCCTTCTAATGTAAATAGTACAGAACAGGGTGTTTGTCTGGTTTTGGTTTTCCTCCTTCTAACCAGCTTTGTTACAGGGCACATACTTGAATTGGCATCAAAACAGAAACTTGTTTTAACTAAACAAGAGATGAGCATAGTTAATCTGTGGCAGTGTTTTTGAGGTGTGTTTGGAGAAAATAAAGAACTCCCAACACAATCGGCAAAAAAGCACGTGACAGTTACTGAAATAGCTAGCAAGGGGTGTCACAAAGGACAAGCATCTTAGTAAAGGACTCTGAAATTGTGATACCCTCTTCCCTCTCCTAGGGCTTAGATTTTGGGAAGCAGAGTGTTTTAGAATAGGAGAAGCAGAGAGAATGTCTGCAGTGGCCTGTACCTTTTCTGGCACAGTATTTTTACTTGTGGGTATGTATCTTCCAGTTCCTCCTCTGACCAAAGCGAGCTCCCTTGAAGATGAAGGGATTGTCCTGAAGGTAGAGGAAAGTGAAGAGCAGAAGAAAGAAATAAAGAAAGAAAGTGGAGTGGAACACCATGACACAAAGGAGGAAAAGCAATCAGAACAATTTAATGAACCATCCACTAGCTCTGGATCTGCCTGTCCTGAGGTAAAATGTGCCTTCTGTTCTGACCTGCACATCTTCATGCTGCTGATAGCCAAAGTGAAGCCCACCTGGCTCTGTACAGGCTCAGGGAAGGGGTGCTGTGTTCAGTCTGTTCCTATGCTCCTCTTCAGTCACTTTCCTTCCAGTCTCTGTGCAGCACAGGGTGAGCTGTGGAGCAGGGCTGTCGAGAGGTGTCATGTCTGTGTGCAGGTGGGCTACATCTGTCCCTCCTCCTCAGCCACCTGGCCAGTACTCTGAGGTGACTTCTGTTTGTTCCAATACGTGGTGTAGCTGCACTTGCATGATGGTCCAGCTCTGAGTTCTTAAATACTTACAGTTATTGCAGAAAATTTCTACAGAAATTTCCCATGGAAATTGCTGAAACCACATCAGAATTCTCGTGTGGATAGTAACATAGATTGTTTATAAAAATAAATGTGTTTGAGACAAAAGAAAATTCTTGCCTAAGGAGAAGGACATGCCAAAAAGAACAGGGTCTCTTTGAAGTGGTGTTATGGAGTACTGAACACTCTTGTTTTAATTCAGGTAGTTACTAAGAGCGAGGAGCCAGTCTGCAAGCTGAAGGAGCTCCAAAGCAAGCCATTTGTGAAAAAAGATACTGCCACCTTTTGGCCATCGAACTGGAGGAACAAATTATGCACTTGTGAAGGCTGTTTGGTATGTATGTTCTCTTCATTACCATCACAGATGTGGGACAGGCAGGGAGGAGCTCACAGACAATCACTGAGGAGAAGCTTTAGGTAAAATCTGTGTAAATATTCTTAACGCTGAAACCTCCCTTCATTCCATGTAAAGATTCACCCTGAATCCTGTGGAATTAATATAGCAGGAAAGGGCTTCTAAATGTTTGTATTTTCTTTGCTGCTTTAATCCACTATTGCTTGGAAGTTGTTATGAGGAGATTCTGAAACACTGGATACAGATTCACCTTATTGTTTTTATTGTTGTTATTTGTGATACTGAACACAACGAGGATTGGGGTATGGCACCTCCATCTGAGAAGTTTTGTCACATGAATTTTACTTTATTCTCCAGAAAATGTATTCAGAGCTTGAAGTCCAGTTCCTGACAGATGAATGTGACACTGTCTTGGCTTATGAAAATAAGGGTACCAGTGACCAAGAGACAGAGAGGAGAGATCCTTTAATGGACACCCTTAACAGTATGAACAGAGTCCAGCAAGTGGAACTCATCTGTGGTAAATACAACTTCATTTTTAGAGTCTCTCTTAACACACTTTAACTGAACATTTTGCCACAAGAGATTGATATCAGGCCTTGCCAGTGTAGTGTCAAACTATTTTTGAAGTAACATGCAGACAACTGTATGACAGGTTGCACACCTCAGTCAGGATTGGTCCTCTCTGGCCCATCATTACAACTTTAATTTGCAGTGAGACACTGGATGGTGTGTGAACTTTCAACCTGTTTAACATCTTAGATGCTGTAATGATAGTGTTTTATTGTAACGTGAGTATTTAAACATTAATTTGAACTTGTGCTGTCTGGCTGATTTTTCTTACCCTGTTTTGTTGTTTGGCAGTCTCCTGTTGGCTGGGGACTGCAGCCAGGTGTCCCCTGTAGCTCTGCTGCAGAGCACAGTGACAAGGCAGTGCTGAGGTGTTTTATACCTGAGCTGTGTTTCTCTCTTCCAGTCAGGGCTCTGCACTCTGGCAAGGACAGTGTCCCAGTCCTGAGCTACAGGCTGGGCCTTCCCACCACGACCCACACGTGCTTTTGTGGGGGAAGCTGGGAGCAGGGGCAGTCTGTTAGTTAACTGTACTAATTCACTCACTGATCTCTACACCTTTCTCTGAAATCAGCCCAAACAGACACTCACACTACATAGGTTAGTCTCAAATTATTAGGCTTCTCATGTTTACATTATTATTATTTATAATCTAATTCAAACCTAGATTTGTCTGAAGTAAACCTAACAAGTGACAAGAGGAAGTAGAACAAGTTGTGTTCTTGAGTCGATGTTAAACTAAAACTGGGTCTCTTACTGTTTTTTTCTTTGCCTTTGCTTTGCCATCCAGAATACAATGATTTAAAGACAGAGCTGACTGACTATCTCAGGAGGTTTGCAGATGAGGGAACGGTAAGGTGCAACTTCCAGAATTTGTTTGCCAGAATACGTGTTTTAAAGAACTCCTGAGGGCTGGGTGGTGAATACCATGATGTTCTGTTGTAATGTTTTTTCTTGTCTCTTGGAGTTGCTGGTACTACAGTAGAAATCTGAAATCCCTTATTTCATTCGAGTTTAACAATTCCTTAATGACATTGTTGAGAGATAATGGGAACTTTACAGAAATCAGTCTGCAAGGTACTGAGAGCAGTTCTTACATTAAAATGAAACTTCTGTTGCTTTAGGTAAGATATCCAGGAAGAAAAGCTCTTACCTTTTCTGATTTTTCTTAAATTGAATCTAAACCCTTAGAAGAATAAGGACAGACTATGATTGTCAGTCTTGTCAGTTGTTTTCCTGCAGGAATTTGCATGCCATTATTAAGTAACACTTGCATTTTGTTGGTTGATTTGCTGTATTGCCATTGTTAGTTACAGTGGAATAGCCCTGAAGCGAGCTAGTGAAAAATCTTGCTTTGTGTTAAATTTTCTGATGACAAAAGCAAGAGGTCAAAGTCATTAAAATACCACTGAGAGCTTTGGTCCATGTCTTTGTTCTGCCTTTGGGGAGCTCATTTCCCTGTTTGTATTATCTACAATAGAATTTGGGCATTAATCCTCTCCTTCGGGGGCAACAGGAAAGCTGTACCAGAGAAATTTCAGGGTATTTGCTTTTCTGTGCTTTGTGTATTATGTGTGGAGATAAAACAGGATCTTTTAATTAAGCTCTTGCACCACAACTTGGGTTTCATACTGCTTCTCCTAGGTGGTTAAAAGAGAAGACATTCAGCAGTTCTTTGAAGAGTTTCAGTCTCGGAAAAGGCGACGGACTAACAGGATGCAGTACTACTGTAGTTAGACTGAGGGTTTCGGTCTGAAAGGACAACTGGCAAAACAATGTTCACTGGCAAACAGAAAAGGCATCTTCACTTTTTGGCTTCTCATCAAAATCCAGCTGTCCAAGAAACATCATCATTTTGTCTTATACGTCCTTCATTTGTAGCACCTAAAACATGTTCTTAACAAATCCTTACATTGCACTTAGAGGGATTTCAGTACCGATTGACTTGGCATTCCCAGGAAAGCCGGCCTTGTCTCCAGGGGAGGAGGGCGGGTACCGGAGCAGCCTGTCCTGCTGCTTCCGTTCGCTGCTCCCCTGGTTGCTGCCGGGGCCTGGAGCCGTGGCTGCGCTCATCCCGCCCGGGCTCCGCCCTGCCCTGCCCTGCCCTGCCCTCGGAGCAGGGAGCGCGCTCCCGGCTTTCCTGCTTGAATGGCTCTGTCTCCTCCCTTGGGGCTGCAGCCGTTCCGGTGAGGGCCCCAGCACCAAGGAGCTGCCTGTTCCTGCCCTGTCGCGGCTCCTCCGGGGCCGGGCGGGCCGGGCAGGCTGAACCAGCGCTGCTCCTGCCCGCTCCCGCTGGGGAAGCGCTCCCCGGGCTGCTCACTAATGGGAGAGCAGAGCTTGGGCTTGATGCAACAGCATGTTCTGTCTGGTTTTAGACATTAAAAAAACTTAATTCTAGTATTGGACAGGGATAATTTCTGTGGTAAAAAAAAAAAAAAAAATCAGATGATCTTAATTTGCTCATCAGAACATAAACAAGAGCTAGGAGGAGGTACTAAGTTACCAACTAAGCATGGGGGGGGGTTTGTTACATGCTTTGATTTTAAAAACTAGCCTACAGCAAATTCTACTTTATAAATATTGCTGAAAACACTGCAGCATCCTGGTATTTTGCTACAATATGGAACATTCTTTTTATAACCACTGTGATAATCATGGGACAGGAGATGTTTCACTGACTTTTAAGACTACACATAGCTGCAATTAAAAATTAAGATTTTGTAAGTTTGGAGCCTAATGTAGTTAGACCCCAAAACATACATTAGAGTTCTAGTTTTTGAGGATTTCTATATCATGGGGTACTATTCTGCTTCCATGTTAATGGTTTTTGAAAAGCAAAGTAGACTTTTATCATTCTCACTATTAACTGTTTCTGACCGTTTTATTTACGAACAGTAGTTTAGCATAGACGCTCAGCTGAGCAGTTTCATAGAACATAGACTATGCTGAGTTGGAAGGGACCCATCAGGATCACATCCAACTCCCTGCCCTGCATAGAACAGTCCCAAGAGTCACACCATGTGCCTGGGAGCGCTGTCCAAACACTTCTGGAACTCTTGTCAGGCTGGTGCTGTGACCACTGCCCTGGGGAGCCTGTTCAGTGCCCAGCAACCCTCTGGGTGAAAAACCTTTCTCTAATATCCAACCTAAACCTCTCCTGACACAACTTCAGGCCATTCCCTCAGTCCTGTCGCTGGGTACCACAGAGAGGAGATCAGTGCCTGCCGCTCCTCTTGCCCTCACAGGAGCTGTAACTGCACTGGGGTCTGCCCTCAGTCCCCCAGGCTGAACAGACCCAGTGACCTCAGTTGCTCCTCATAGGGCTTCCCCTCCAAGCCCTTCAAGGGCCCCCTGGCCCTCCTTTGGACACTCTAACAGCTTTGTAACAGCTTTGTATCTGTTTTATATTGTGGTGCCCAGAACTGCCCCAGCACTCGAGGTGAGGCCGGGGCAGCGCCGAGCAGAGCAGGACAATCCCCAGGACATGGGTGGCCCTCCTGGCTGCCAGGGCACTGCTGACTCATCCTCAATGTGTCATTGACCCCCAGGGCCCTTTCTTGTTTGCTTTTAAATTTAACTCTGGGTATTGTATATGCTCTTTTTTTGGTAGCAACTGTTACAGGAGCTGTAACTGCACATCTAACTACAATATAAAATGATTAAAAGAACTGTTCACTGTGTACTGTCTTGTTTTCTCTCAGTGCTGCTGTGGTGTTGTTTCCATCCTCGATCAGGCAGACACAGGGAGCCCAGTGATGACCTGTTAGCCAAGCCACCAAGGTGTAAGTGGGGGCTAGTCAAACCCAGGATTTCTAGACCTTTGTTTCTACCTGGCCCAGGTGTGAAACAAGGGATGGCAGCATGCTGGCAAGTACAGTTTAGAGCCGGAGGGGGTCATGTTTCCTCTGTGTTGCAGTTTATGTAATTCACTGAAGGAGTGGGGGAGAGGGTAACCAGAGGCAACTGTGTCTTCCACAGGAAACAAAAAAGAGTGAAAGACCCCAGTGACCAGAGAAATGCTTTATGGCCCAGCACCAGCCTTGCTGTGCTTGAGAAAAAAGCAGTGATGAAAGGAGTGAGTTCAAATGTAGAATTCCTGTGGATCCCGTTGCAGAGCACAGGGCCAGAACTGACCACGAGCACTGTCCATTCCTGGCAGCCTGCACTGAAGCAGGGTCCACCTGAAGGGACCCAGCTCCAAGTCTCCCTTTCCAGTGCAGAAAGCCTCCCCTTAGCAGAGAGACATCAGGCATCCTCCTCTCCTCTGAGGCTGGCAGGCTTAGAAGGACTGTCGCAAAGCGACAGCCTGAAAGAAAAAATGTTAGAATTGTCTAATTTAGGAAGCTCCTGGAACTCATCTTCCTGGGTGTGGGAGTGAAGGTGTCAGTAGTTAACATGTGGGACCACACAGTTCTCCCTCTCCTATCCCACCTGTGCTCTGTGTCAGGATGTAACCCACCGTGTTTTGCTCTCGTACACCAGTGGGATCAGGCAAGTGGCCAGATGACACTTGTGAACTTCAGCCATTGCTCTGAAGCAGTGAGGCACTTGTTACTGAGACACAGATGTAATGAACAGTCAGCTGGAATAGTCAGCAGGGAAACTGCAACCTGGGAATGCTGGGTACTGAACATATCTGTCCAGCTGCTCTGATGAGGAAATGAACACACGCTCCTTGCAGCCAGGGCTGCAGCCCAAGGCCCAGCTCCGAGCAGCCCTAGTGCCTTTCACAAGATGTGGCCTCAGGCAGGCTCCAGCCAGAACTCACAGAGCTACTTTACTGAAATGCTTTTCACTTGTATTAACTGCCTCATCAGAGTGACTAATTTCAAATCCCTCCTTACACTGGCTGATACCACACCTTTGGTGTTCCCAGCGTTGTGCCCCTTTTTTCCCAAAAGCCTTTTCACTTCATTGCTGGGCCCTTTCCCCCATCCCTGGTCACTGCAGCCTGGAGTGAGCAGGGCAGGGTGCTGGGTGCAGCCAGGCAGCAGCAGCTCAGGGGAAGCAGCCACACAAGCACGTTCTATACAAGCCATTTATTTGAAATGCCAACTATACGTAGGATAAAGTCAGTGTTACATGCTTCTCAGCAACAGTAGAAAAATAGAACCAGTGAAAACCTTTTTACAACTGTAATGGTACTCAAAAGAGAAATGTATTGTTTTACAATGCATCACACAAGACTAGAATTCAAGTTTGGAGGTACCTAAATAAAAATACTATTTTTTTTAAAAAAACACTATGTACAATTGAAGCGTAAACAAGTTTTACAAAGTACTGGTTATGCAGGTTGTAGAAAAAACACTTGCATAGGACATGAAGTCAGTTTAAGAAAGTTTTCTGAGCCTTTAGCATTGAAGGCACTTGACTTTATACCAGTAACAACACAAGGACAAGAAACAAATTCTTAACACTGCCGAGGGCAGGGCTGCCTTCTGGCAGTACAGGTAATTACAGAAACCCCAAATGCGGTTTTACAAGTTCCCCTCTAAGCTGCTCCCTGCATCCAGCAGGGCTCAGCACCACCTCTACCATAGAAGCATAGAATTATTAGAAGAACAGTGCCTCAAACAGCATTAGTGTTCTTTCAAAAAACAAAAACCCCAGAAAAACAACCAAAACAACCAAACCAAAAACCCATACAAAACACCAACCCCCCCTTGCCCCCACCCCTTTCCCGAACCCAAACCAAAGAAACCCCTGAAGACGTACATTTGGGACATTCTGGGACCAAAACCCAAGGCTTACAGGTACAGGTGGCCACAGCCTTAATTTCATAAGTGAAAATCCTTAAGAACAGGAAAATACAACGTGAAACTGCCAATCAACACAGCAGTTACTAATACACAACTACAATAATTCTGTGGAACAACAAAACATTTCAAAGGAAGAATGTGTTTTAGGAATTAAGTTATTCATCCATATATTAAGGAAAAGAGGAGTTGGGTTTGGGGAAAGGGGAATAAGACCTTTTTGTATGTTGCTCACTAAATGCAAGTCTGAGCTCTCTCTTTAACAGAACAAGGAGCATGAGTCTCCCTCATTCAAAAAAACAATGTTTATACCTCTCTCCTCAAGCAAAATAAGTCAATAATCTGTCATTTCCATCTAATTTATAGAAGGAAAAGGTGTCAATTTCCAGCCTAATCAGAAAGTGCTTCATGTAAACAAGGAGCTTCTGCACCAAAGTTTCAGTAGACAGAGAACAAGGAGTAGCAGGTAGCACAGGTACGTGTGGTGTGCAAGTGAGATGTAGGATGAACACTGGCTTCTGAATAATGCTGCCACGAAAAATGGTCTCACCCCTCTGCACATCCCAAGTAGGAAATCCTGCTCTGGAGTACAAAAATAAAGTTCCAGTAACTCAAGAAATCCTCTTCTACTTCAAGCCAGCAGCCATTAGCTGCCATCTTCTTCCCAGTTCAAAATATGCAAGTGAAAACACAGATTGTCTATATGGCCTGATTGTCTTTATGGCCTCAGAAGGACTTGTCTTTCATTCTGCATCTACTTTTAAACACTTTATTCATCCTTTTTTTTATACTGCACAGCTCCTGAGACTTCAGAAACAATTTTCTATTCTAAAACACACACATGTCCTCCCCAGAGGCATTTCTCACCAGCTTATTCCAAAGCCAAAGCATTTCATGATTTCCCTCAAACCATAACCTCAAAACTTCTGAACTTCATCAGCCACACCCCCCTGCAATTTCAAGCTTTAAGATTCTATCTGTAGATCTCAGTCCTGCCTCTGCCCAAGTACACAGTGCCACATCAAACTACGATAATCAAAATAGTTTTCCTGAAGTACATCTATCAGTTTTAGGCAAAAATATTGAGAATAATAAGTTTTCTGAGGACAGCTGTAATTTTTTAGTAGTTAAGCTGCCAACACTTAGATGATGCAAGTCCAGGGAGTTTCAGGGTTCCTGTGTGTGCTGACAGTTGCTGCTTCTACTGAGCTGGTCTCAGGCTGGGGAGGATGAGATCTTCGTGTGGGGTCAGAGCTACCAGGCAGACAGCACTGTGCTCAAATCTTCAGGAGGAACCCAACGAGCCTCAGCCCCTTAACCTGCAGCAGCACCATCCCCCCAGTGACACCTCCTTGCATTTAACAGTGTTCTACACCACAGTCCCTTGGAAATCCCACAGACGGGTGATGAAGCCAGGACCACCCCAGTGCCTTGACTGTGGGCAAAAAACAAGACAAAAAAAGCTGACAGAGGCAAAAAAAATCTCCCCTCACCCACAAGACACATCACCTGCAGAGTGTAGGCAAGTTTCTGCTCCAGCCCTACACCAGGCTTTCCATGGCTGCATCTCAAAAGGAGCGCCTGCAGAACTACCACAGAAGCAGGTCTACAGATATGTCTGTAGGAGACACAGAATTTATTGGTTAGAAGACCCATATCTTAATTCATCTAGAAGCTATTTGGTAGTTTGGAAATGCAGTATTCAATATATTTTAGTAACACTGTGTTGTTACCAGGCCCTTCATACTTTAATGAAACACATCAGCTAAGAATTTGCCATCAACTAAAACCAAAAGTAAAGTTGCAGCAAGATTTCTGTTAAACAGTATTAAGCACTTTGAGCTGCAGGAAACAATTCAGCCTAACCTTAAAGCAGTCCTTAGGTCACACCTGGGACTATAGTTTTCTGCTGCAGGGAAACTCATTCCAGAAACTGCATTTAACCCGCCCCCCCCAAACAGGACTCACTACTCTGCAGTGGCATCAGATCCCTATCCTGAATGCAACGAATTTGTTGTTAGAACTGCAAAGTGAGTATTAAGGATGTACTTCATAATTGTAACCCTTCCCCTGCTGCTCTGCTGAACCCTGCCCCAGTGGCAGGTGCCAGCCCAGATCAGCATCCTTCCCTCCTCACATCCTGTTAACGGGGGAATCTCATTTCTGTGCTTTCAAAAAGCAAATCAGGCAATGGAGGTGTAATTTAAGAGCGACAGAGCTTCACACGTGTGGTGATGCTGAAGCAGTGACTCTTCCCTTGGCTTCTGCTCACAGAACAGCTGCACCTGCGGGGCCAGCGCCACGTGAGGCCAGGTAAGGAACACTGAGCGATGTCACAGAGGGTGAAGCCCTTTTGTAAGCACAGGAGAAAGCAAGGCCATGGGCTGTCACCCGGCACTGCCAGGGAGGGAAACCCTCCCACGCGTCCAGGCAACAGCGAAGGTTCCGTGCCTCGTCCTCCTGACACTCCACGAGTCAGCAGGAATCCGCTCATCTGGTCTTCGCCTACCCACGGATGAGCAGCTGGAAGAACAAGTATTTACTGTAATTTTTACAGTATTTCTAGATTTATTTCTAAATGGGCAAATCAGCAATTCTAGTCTGTCTAGTGCTTCCTGCTTCCAGGTGATCACGGAGTCCTCCATGGTCACAGCCAAAACAAAAGTAAACAGACTCGTACTGTCTTATTCCAGTGAATTTCACAGGAATTTGGATTCTTAAATATCCTCTGGATTTTTAAAACCCCAAATATAATTCTTGAAGTGGGTTTGCTATGTATATAAAGATAAGACCAGCTGCCAGAACTTTTCAAACAAAATATTAGATTGGATTCTTGCCACAGTCGTAAAAATCAGGAAGATTTCAATCTAAACAAACAAACAAAAAAATCCAACTAAAAATGTAGGTTTTTTGATGTGCTGTTCTTTGGAATTCCTATAATTAAAAAATAAACGCACTGTTATTATCTCATAAGAAAATACATTTCATAATGTGCAAACCAATGCACATAGAGAATCAGCATGTGAAAGGGTAAATGCAAAAGTATGAAAATACAGTCCTTTAAATGTGACATTAAAGTTTAACATATTAGTACAAAACTAATACACTAAAATAGATGTACAGGTGCAAAAGGCTACCAGGTTGTAGAAAAAAGGTACCAGTTTCTGTTTTTTTAAAAGGCTTAATTAAATCTGCTCCAAAAAAAAACTGCGACAAAATAAACCCAGAAGCAGCATTAAAACCAAACTGATAACATGCTGTCTCTAATAAAGCAATGTATGTACAAAACAAGTGAGCAAAGCTGAATTTTTCTGCTGGCATGAAAGAATTTCTCTGACAGAAGTCAGGCCAAAAGTTGCAAGGAATGGGATGTTTACAACTCTTAGGCACAGAGAAATAGTGGAGGTTGCTTTCATAGGGCAGATTTTTTGTACAGGAAGTCTGGTTTGTTTGGAGACCTCCTTCCTCTGCTTACTCCATCTTCCCTTTCCAAATCTGCATTTCTCTGTGCTCCATGTTCCAATGGCTCATCATCTGCCAGTCTCCTACTGGGTCTTTCTTCTGGCACATCAGAGTTGTATGCAGAGAGTGAAGGTCTGTTGGAGGTTAGCCCATAGGTTAAATCCGTTTCCATTTTTGTTCTTCCCCTGACGTGAACAGGGCCATTCCCAGCATTTTCCTGGGCAGCCAGTGCCAAGTCCAGTCTCTGGGGAGGCTGTTCTAAGACATCGAGGTGTATTGGCTCATTCTTTTGCCTGTGTTGATGCCCATCTTGTGAGAGCAGGTACTCCCTCCTAGAATCCTCTTGCTTTTTAGGAGATATCTGGGAAGGTAGATAGGCTGACTTTAAGCCACTTGGTGATGCCTTATTGTGGCTGTACAAATCTGGGCCAAAATAAATGCCTTGAGAAGGTGAAGGACTGTGCCTGTTGGGTGCTGGAGTAGAGGGTCTGCATGCAGCATTAGAGAAGTCATAGAAGTCAGGATACTCCTGTGGGTTTTCTCGAGCCTCTATTTTTTGCTCTATTGCATGTTTTTTCCGAGAAGTAGGCATGTGTCTGTTCTGAGTGCATGAAATGTGCTGGGGTGGGCCGGGCCCTACCTCTGTAACCGCCTGGCTTAGCTCCGTGTCCACCGTGAGCTCTGGCAATCTTCTGTCCTTCAAAGACATTGCTGACACACCCATTGCGATGTCTGGCATCAGCTCGTTTAGCAGGGGCTGAGTACACTGGAAAAGAAAAGAAATTGGTCCGTGGAAACAAAGACAAGAGCTAAACACAAACTGTATTTAGGATGGCTTTTGTAATTCAAAATGGCATTTCCTTAATCTATTTTAGTCTTGCCAACTTCAGCCTGCAAGTTTCCCGCACTGTTTAAAGAACATATCTATCCACCAACCTTCACCTTCCTGCTTCTCTCCTTCATGAAGCTGTTGTGTCACAATTACAGCTCCTCTTAAATGCATCTTGCCTTGAACATGCACTAAAGGACACTGTACTGCTGAACTTCTTACAGGCAGGCCTGCTCTAAGCCATTTACTATTATCAAACCAAACAAGGTACTTGGTGCAGAGCCTAACAAATGGTTTGTCACAGCACACAGTTCCAGTGCAGGGAAGCCACGACACATGCGTGTCATCACTATAGACACAACCCTTCTGCTTGCATTCCCCATTTTAAAGTGAGTAAACTGCAGACATGTGTGTGCAGGACAGCCTCAGGGCTTGGGGGAGCATCAGTTACAGGGCTCACGAGATCCACAGAGTGCATGGAAGCTGCTGCGTGGCATTCTTCTCACCTACCCCATGCCTGCCTCAGTGCAGAACTGCTCATATTACAGCCTTCCAGACAGAAGAGTGAGAATTTCTACTTACATGTATAATTTCTCATGAAAGCAACTTTAGTAATCATTGATTAATAGTAACTCACAAATTGCAGAAAGAATACAGAACAAAAATATCACCTACATTAAGCCTATGCTCCCCCTTGCATTACTTATGGACATGTTCTAGCACAAATATTTCCGATATGAAAAAGGTTACTGTAGAGTTTCCTCAGGGAAGTCAGTATTGATCAAAGGAGAGTGACATGCTATGAATCCCACCTTTGACCAAACAATGGTACACATTTCTAATATGAAGTTATATATTTTATTCTAAAATAGAAAACAAAGTGCAATATATTTAAGACAATTGCTAATGGGAAGAAAATAAAATCCATTTTTCCAATCAGAACTTGAGGATCAAATCTGTATCTAATGTGGCACAACTATGCACTGACAGTTTTTTCACTGCAGAAATAAATTACCACATTTTTCATTCAGCACTACCTGAATTTCATATAGCTATGTCTTTACTGGATATCTTGTAGTCCATTGTTTTTATTGCATCATATTGTAGTTCAGCAACTATGATGACTGCTTTTAAATGCTGCAACAAACTCCTTTGTATCAGCAATTACCAATTTCTGCTTACCAATTCCTTTTCAAATATTTCTCAGCTGTAAAGCTTTCATACTCTTCATACATGTATAAAGGTAACCTGTTTACTTCAGACTACTTACCTGTAAATAGCCAAGACATCCCCACTACCTCTACCTGTGAATTACAGTGTGCAGTCCACTACTGAAGTTGGCTTATGCTTTGTTTTAGTGTAGTGCAAACTATATTTGCCACACAAGGGGCAGCTGAGGTCACTTGGTCTGTTCAGCCTGGAGGAGACTGAGGGGAGATCCCTCTGCAGTTACAACTTCCTGTGAGGGGAAGAGGAGGGGCAGACACTGATCTCTCTTGTGACCAGTGACAGGACTAAAGAGTGTGGCTGGACACTGAAACAGACCCTGATGGTCCCTTCCAACTCAGGATATTCTGTGATTCTACGATTTCAGAAGATTCCTGAGTGCCCTTTGCCCCTCCAATAATGCTCCTGCTCTGGAATGTTCATTCTCCCAGGGATTAGGGCATGCTTTTGGGATAGAGAATGCTGACAGAGTTTGGTAGAAAAACCTCCCAACCAACAAAGACGCTGATTTTATTTAACAAAGCCAAGTTACTCCATCATGAGCATTCTCTCCAGTTCCTTCGATGAGGGACTCTGAGTGGCCAGAAAGAGGCAAAAGAGGAGAAATCACAACACTTACTACTTGTTTCTCAGCTGCCATCACTGCTGCCGCCGCCGCCACCGTCTGGCGCCCCAGGGCCGCGGTGTTGGTGCAGTCGGGAGGCGCTGCCTTGGCGCCGGGCAGGTAAACGGGAGGGGCAGCTTTGGGGGCGGCCCGCGAGTGGAACAGCGAGTGGTTACACGGGTAGGAGAAGGAACGGGAGGGATGTTGACTTGGCACCCTTTGTTTCCAGCCCACTTTGAACTGGTTGTGAATAGGAGTTGCTGGTGGGTGGTATGGAGGTGGAGGAGGGGGCAATGGTGGATGGAAGGCCACGAAAGAGTCCAGTTCTGTAAACATGGTTTCTGCAGCGGGAGTGCTGTTGACGCGACATCGTCCAGACTGTCTCACTGTCAGCAGTGGGCTTTCATCCCCAAATCGCTCATCAGGAAAGAATTTGTGAGGATTCTGCAGGGGTAAAAAACACAGCATGTTACAAGACAAAGTAGGAAGCCATCTAGAAAAATCTCCCCAACTAACACTCTCAGAAACATGCTAATACTGTAACTGCCTGGCTGGGCTACATACAAATTCACCAACACTCAAGGGGACTACAGCTACCATTCAAAACGGATTGGGGTTTTTTAAAAAAAAGACAAGAAGCACCAGATTCACTATAAGTTGACATACAAATTAGCACCAGTGTATAAACAAAAGAGGGATTTTCAGTTTCCCAGTCCTGACATGTACTGTGCAGACCTACAGCATAAGCCACCACTTTTTCTCCTCTCCGTTTTAAGAATAAATAATAACCCTGGTTTCAAGTTATGGTTCTACTGTTCTCATCCACTCTCTCTCTAGCAGTTTTATTTTGTCCCCAAAATTTGTGTCAGTAAGAGCCTCCTGAATGGTAATGACTCTTGAGAAAACTATTTATACATCGCACTTACAGCTTTATAAAATCACACACATCAAATGCAACGGGCGTTTGCACCTGGACAGTGACGCAGGCACTTCAAAGCACCTGTGTGTGTACACAGCCAGAGTACAGAATCAAGTCCCTTCACGTTCTTACACAGCCATCCCTCGTACCTGCAGGAGCTCGGCAGCAGCGTCAGAAAGGCCGAATTCCCGCAGCACGCGGATCTGGATCTCGTAGCTGACGGTGGCGCCTTCCCCGCAGTTCAGAGCGTAGGCCCGCTGCACCTGCTCCGTGTGCCGCAGCTCCTGCAAACGCCGGATCATCTCTTTCACAACCAGGAGACTGGGAACTGCAGGGATAACAGAGAGCGGGGGGGGATAAGAGAGAGTCCTTTTTTCAACTGGGAGACAGTAAGTTTGATTGCAATGCTTAGATTTAATCTGAAGGGAAAATCTAACATCAGGCTGCCTTGGCTTTTTGTTTTTTTTCAAGAAGCATTCTGCCAAGAACTGTTCAACTTACACATGTTCCACGGAGCATCATTAAGCCACATGGGATAACACACATCATACAAATGATAAAAACATACACCACTTCTCTAGCTTTTTCTAGCATGAGTTTTTCTTTGTAAACCCCTTATGATGCAGGAATTCCATGATTTGAGATGGGGGCAGGATATCTTAAATAACAACTTAATGTTCCCTCATGAATTGCACAGGCCAAGAATTCATTGATTTGTTTGGCATATACCTCATACTTCTAATGTAGTTCTATAATCAAAAGACCATAACACCAGTATGTAACTAGAGAAAGGGCATTTTACAAAAGTTACATGAACTGTAAGCCAACAAAAACCTGTTAAAATTATGTTGTTTTATGCAGTCATATTGAAATAATTTTTTAAAAAACAATCCAAAAGAAAGTGATGTATAATTTTTGGTATTTATCCTGTTGCAAAACTTTCTCATGCCACTTCTTACTGCTGTTTGATAATGAATGATATTTCTTTGTGGTGTTTCTGTCCTAAAGAAAATGTGCAAACAAACAGAAGACAAATCCAGATCTCTGACTCTGTAAGTCCTGGTGTCTGATCCTTTACCAGCTTTACAACTGTTATGTATTACCATGACCAGATGTCTCTAATGAAAGCTCATAAAAATTAAACAAATCATACAGCAAGAACAGTGTGAAAAGACATTTGCATTACAGAGAAGGAGAAACACCACACAATTACAACTAGTCCCAATTTCATGAAGTTTACATTGGTACATGAAGGAGAAGTATATTAGTGCAAAATATTTCCCCCCTCAATGGAGTTTCTGTACTGAGAGAGGAGCGAAGGAACCCATTCTAACCAGTCTTCAAGGACTGTAATTAAGTCCTCTACCCTCCACACACTTAAATTCTTCAGAAAAAAAACCTGGTTTAGCAGCCAGATGTTTAGCTACAGCCAGCATTTTGCTGATACTTAAAAAAGAGGATCTAAGAGAAGTCTGAAGCAGTTCTCCAAACTAGTAGGCATAAAAATGATAAAAGGTTTTCATTAAAAAATACTCTTTTCTCAAACCCTGGTTTATTTTGGTTTTTTTTTTTTTTTTTTTAC
>VZRH01006013.1:988378-1030682 GCA_013397555.1 Urocynchramus pylzowi
AAAAAGATAAAAAGGTTTTATTAAAAAATTCTTTTTTTTCAAACCCTGGTTTTTTTTGTTTTTTTTTTTTTTTTTTTTTTTTTTTTTTTACTACTATTCATGTGAAACACATGGAAGAAAGATTATGTATATAAAGAAATATAATTATCTCAGTTGTAAGAGTTCTAATTCAGACTGAAACTGGAAAATGCATAAAGAAACCCAACCACTTGCAGAACCTGGCCTCAAGTTAGAGCAGGCGTCAGCTGAACTCACTTTGCAATAGTGCTGCAGGAAGAGCACTAAAACACACTGCCAGCAGGTTTGTGCAAATACACTCCTCAGGCAGAGGGTGCAAGGGGAAGGCAGGGACAGAGGGGAGCAGCTGAGCTGGGGAGCAGCCCCTGCTCTGAGCCCGGCCCAAGGGCCACGGAGGTGATGCTGCCCAGCTCTCCCCTGGCGCTCCCTGTGCTCCATCTAGGCTTCAGGATGGATTCCTGTACAAGGCAGAGGTTGGGATAGGCTTTAATCTCCTCACACTAACTGGGCCCCATCTGCCCATTCTAGCAAAAAGGCACTGGCAAACCAATCAATTATTTTGCTTAATTACAGGACTAAGCAAAGCAGACAGTTGCCAGGACACGCTTCCTGCGCTCCAACTACTGGCCAGGCTCAGAGCTCATATCTATGTTCAAATCAAGGGACTGGCAGTAATTCCTACCTATTAACTTGTACAGAACCAAGACACAGGGGATTTTCAGATTGGTCAAGATGTGTCTCATGCTTATCAACAGAGCCAGTTTTTTCAAGAACATGAGAACTTTGGCAAAACACTGAAGACCTCTGAGAACCTGTTGCCTTTCTCAAATTCTTTGGAAATCAGTATTGAGCAAAGTGTTATCAAAGTTCCATCTTATATGAAATAGTTTATATTCAATTCATGCTAAGTATATTTACACTTTTCTGGGGAGGGAAGTACAAATACTATAATGTACTGCTGAGATGCCACAGTTTTGCTGAGAGCTCCAGATTTCTAAACAAACAATTGGTACTTTTACCAAAATTTTCAAACAGAAGTTCTCAGAAGCTCATTTTCAGCTTTATAAAGTTTCTTCTCAGACTACATGAAGCAAACAGACTAAAACCATTCTACAAATTTTCCTAGAAATCTTATAACTAAACAGTGTTTCAAATCTTCCTAACACTTCAAATTAAATCCTCTTGCAGCAATTTCAAACCCTTACTTTGGTCCTGGGTCTAGCATCTGTAAGAATAGTTCATCTACTTCCTTTCAACATAGCTGACTGAAGAGAGACCTAATTGATATATATAAAGAGCTTATAAAATGGAGAATGCCATAGACACAGCATTTTCCTTCACTGAATTAAAATTTAATCTTGGTCATTTAGCTATCTAATCCTGCCCTCCAAAACATCCACTGACCCTGCCAACTAGTCATCAGTTGCAAGCTTTGCCAGTGTTTTCTCTATGCACACTGAGTATTAATGGGACAGGGGAAAGGCAGGAAGAGCTAGATGCTTTAGGAACCCCACTAGATAGATTCTTCCAAGAACCCCACTAGATAAATTCTTCTTTCTGACACCAAAAGATCATATGCATAAATGACAAAATACATTTAGTATGTATTTTCCTGGCTTGCCAATGGGGAATGTCACACCAATCATCTTGAAGTCAAGAGAGGCCACACTTAACTTGAGCCTACAAAAATGTACTCTGACACATTCTTCCACAAGGAATTAAGTTGGTTTAGCTTCAAAGCTAAAGTGGATTTGGTAAATTGAAGTAAATGTGTTTTGAGTTCTCATTTCCAGTACTTTTCTGGCATTGTGAGTTCAGCTGATTTCCTTACAAGTTATGTTCTCTGGCTTTTGATTTTTGAAAGAAATTTTCCAGACTCACAGATCTTACCTATATTGGACAACTGGTTTGTAGAAAACTGAGAACCCTATAGAAAATTCTGAGAATAGAGAGCCAAGCTCCAGCAAGAGTTCTACCGTGTTTAACCAGTCCAAGGATTTTGTTGTCCAACTAGTTACTCTGCCATCCAAAACCAGTTAATGTCTTTAGGACAGACCAAAGCAGAAGGACTATTCCTGGTGCAGAACTACTCCCTGAGGAAATGATGAAGTTCAGAAACTGCCACTCCCTCCCCCAGGCCCAAGCACCCACACACTTCCAGGAGCTCACTCGGCACGGGAAGCCCTCAGCAGCTCACCTGGGATCTCGTTGGCTATCACAGAGGGAGGACTGGTCTGGGTGGAGCTGACTTGCTGGTGGGTGATGACGTGGCAGCACTGCGGCACCGCGTTGTTCACCATGTACAGCGTGTCGGGCACGTTGGACATCCGCACCATGCGCAGGCGGACCAGGTCCGTTTGCTCCACCATCATCTCATCCAGCACCGACTGCAACGACAGCCACCACAGCCTCGTCAGGGCACTGCACACACCCTGCTGCCACCGCTGCCAGCACAGCCCCAGCCACACAGCTCCAGCCATGCCTGCACCACAGAAACTCTGTCAGGTCCCAAACAACATCTGGCTTGTTACCAGCATTTTCTATTCCGTTTTCCAGTCGTGATCATAGCTGAGTTTGAGCTAAGAGCAGGCAAGAGAATAGTTTGGGAAGGATGCTATGTTTACTTTAACCTGTCAGATTAGAACTGACCTTCTCGAGGCCAGATCCTCTGGACATAAGATAATTACTGCCTGTAAGTCTCAACTTTCTGTGCCATTGAGTAGAAGGCACTGGCCTGAAAATGAAACATGTTTTCCTCAGACATCTAAAGAATAGAAAAGGATTTATGCCTACCCTTTGAAGATTCTTACTTAATATCAAATGAACTTATTTGAAGAAATGGGAGACTAGCAGGGGAGTAAAAAAAAAAAAAAANCATTCACATTTTTTTCATTTCACAATAATTAAACTATCTATAGGAGGAGTAAAGTTACCAGAAACTCCGTATGAGAGTCCTCCCTCTGGGGTCAAAAAGCCTTAAAATTATTTAAAAATATTAACAGCATAAAATGAAACCAGTACTAACAAGAAGGAATTCTGACAGGGGTACGGGGGTTGTAAGAATGCACTTTTTATTTTGGATAAATACTAAAGCACTTCCATAGCATATACCTGAAAACTAAGAGTCAAAGTTTTTATCATATTTTTGTTAGTTTCAGCAATCCAAGTTACAAAGAGAACATTTTAACCAGTGAGTCTTCCTTTGCTATTTTAGTGCCACTTGGTGGTCACTAACTGTTGTGCCCAAAATGGAAAGTAGTTTTATTTCTTCCCTTCCCTCACAGAGAACATCAACAACATCTTATACCTTTAAAAAACATTTTCTCTCCTAGGCACAGGGCAAGAGCTCCAAATTCACCAGAGCAGATGGCAGAGTCTGTAGGTGATGTGGATGTACACAGCTTCACCTAACCCTCTTGTTCTGTTGTCATCTGCACTGCTGGGACTCACAAGCTCTCAACTCAAGTCAGAGCCACCTGAAGTGGTGGCATTGCTCAGTGACACAAAAGGCTCCCATTCTGTCCAACAGAACGTGGCACACTCCTGCCCCACACAGCACCATCTCCACCCTGCCACCAAAATGTCACCACCAGAAATGCTACAAGATTTTCAGCTTGACAGTGCTCATGCAAGAAATTAAATTTGAAAGCGAACACTCGAGAGGGAAACAAATCCATTCAAATTGGACACAGGATATTTATTCCATTTTGCGGAGGATCACAAGATTTTGGGTATGTTCTGATTTAACCAAGATGATGAAACATCAGTCCTCTGCCGAGTGGAATAGCAGTTCCCCACCCAGCTCTGGTGGAGCTGGGGAGCCTGAAAGAGCTGGCACCAAGGTTGCTGACTAGCTGCAGACTGGGACTCTCAGGCTCTCACCTTGCCATCCGCCTGCCAGGAGGGCTGCCGAGGAGCTGGGCCGGCAAACTGGCTGGAAACCAGGGAGGTTTCCCTCAGAACGCTGCTTTGTTTCCGGTGGAATTTCATCAAGATCTGTCTCGCAAACATTTCAATTTCGACAAAAAAAAATTTTGTTGAAATTTTTCTGACCAGTTCTAGAGACTTGAGCCTGAGGATCAATCTTGTAAGTCTTGTTAAACTGAAAATGTTAGTATTTTAGGCCAGTACATGTAAAGAGACAAAACATCCCAAAATCTTTCCCTGTTTACAGAACCCCCTGATGACTCCAATCTGAGAACAGTCAAGTGTTGCTGGTATTACCTTAGCCTCCTCCACATATGGTGAGAACAGTCTTGGCCGCACATATATTCCAGCATTTTTTTGCCGCAGCCAGGCATTTGACTTTCCACCTTCTGATGTTGGTAGCATGTCTGAAGGAGGAGTACTAATCAGGCCTCTCTTCATCTTTAAGAATCAAGAAAGAGTTTTACGGTTTTTTAAATATGAATGTGGTAAAAACTTGCAATAAATGCATTCTTTACACTGAATCCTTACACCACTGATTTTTTTTTAGCCTTTTGATAGATTTAAAGAACACAAAACCTAACCAGAAAAAGAGTGTTACACATCTATTACTCTCAATGATAACATTTTAAAAGTTAATCCTTAAAATAAACAAACAAAACCAACACCCACCAAAACAAAAAAACCCTCACACATGAACACTGTAACATGCAGAGATGTATTTGTATGAGACTACTGACTTACTGCATCACTCAGTACTTCACTATTCATGGGTAAGATGTGCTCAATGCGGACAAAAGGTAAAAGTGGAGACAGGATCTCCCTCAGCTCTTCAATGTCAAGATCTCTCCTCTTCACACCTCTTTTATTCACACTGTGAGCAGTACCACTGAGTAAATTAGGCTCTGTGGGAAGGAACAAGACACGCTAAGTTTTCATCAGAAAGTTTAAAGAGGATAGCGGGAGGTACAGGGCTTATCTTACAGGGGAGGTTAAAGAAAAGGAAGGAAAATTCTCATTTTCTATCAGTAGGGCTCACCAGCACTGTTCCACAAAACTAACAACTGAACAAGGCACTTGGTGCTACGGTCTAGTTGACAGGGTGGTGGATTGGTCAAAGGCTGGACTCTGTGATCCTGGAGGTCTTTTCCAACCTAAATGACTCTATGATTCTAGCTCATGCCTTAAAATCTTACATGAAGCATCCACAGAGACAGGTTCAGTTTATACCAGCATGGGTCATTGGCACAGCTGCAGTTTCAAAGTGTAACCCAGGCAGAAAATACAAACATAGCATTAGCCATAAACATTTGGAAAGCTCTATTAAGAGCTATGCCATGAAAGCAGTTGTACTTCCCTGCCAGCAGTTCCCCCAAGGACTCTCCTGTAGCTCCTCTGCCTTTCCCCAGCTGTTTTCAAAGACACTTTCTATCAATTAAGGTCTGAAGAGTCCTCAGGGAAACATTATTCTAGCTTCCTTGTGTAACCCACCTCAGTAACACGGTGTCAAGCCCTCTCAAATTGCTCTCATGGTCACAGGACACCTATTTGTACCACAAGTGGCATCTTCCTGGAGACAGCAAGATGATCATGCAGCCCACATGTGTATTTTAGATATTGCACCCAACCTGAATGTGACTGACTAGCTTCCCTCTTTGAGGAAACCTGTCAAACATACCCAGCCTCCCTCAGTACATGCAGCTAAAGTTTTGGCTACAGCTTGTTACATTCTCTAATGCTTTGTGGCACTGACACCATCACACATTCAGAGCTGCAATACAAGGAGTGTCACTGAGGAATTTAAATGAAATTACTAGACTAAATCTGGCCCTAATCTGACAGAATTTGGCATCGCCATTATTTCTGCTTTTGCTTATTGTGTTTTCTGATGATCCCAGATAAGAGATGTGAGCTGTTTACTTAATGAATGCCAGAACAAAAAGCTGTGCAGTGATCCCAAAGGAGCAGCTTCTGCCCCAGCCCAGGTCTGTTACTGTTTAACTGGCTCCATTATGTTCCAATGTACCCTAGGACAAACACTTGGAAAATCATGTTTTGGAAATAGGTAAATACTTACTCAGGATACTAGAAGCACATTCTTTAACTAACTTTTTGCTTCATTTCATAAAACAAGGCCATGACAAAGCAGTTGTATAGCAAGCAGTAACAGTGGATTTCAGAAGCATGGCCAGCCTTCCAAGACAGTAGTTACACCAGTACTGCCCTGTCTTTACTCAGGCAGGTTCTTCCCTTTCTGTTCCTCTTGTGGCACTATGTGATTGACACTTTGTATTGCAGATGAACTACAAGATCCCTGCATTTGTTATTTGGGACATGTTTAACCTACTTCCCATATCCAACACGTGTAAGATTGCCCTTGAAGTTACCACTGTAGCAATAATGTGCATCTAGGCTCATAAAAATACATTTACATCTACTTTAGGGAAAACACTGGTGCCACTTGTTGGCTTGTTTCTCACTACCACAGATTCCTGTCAGCGAGACACACTAAAAACTGAAGTGAAAGGCTGACACAGTAAACTAAGAGTAAGACTACTGTGAGAAGCCTGCATAACAAAAAACTGCAGGGGATTTTTATTTGATGAATTAGTTACAAGAAAAATAATTCTGAGACAACAGAAAACCAACGAGACTTCAAAATCAGACAGTCACAGAAATTGAAAGGATCTCTAAAAGTTTGGTTCAGTCACAACCAATGCCCTTTTCCCACACCTCCCCAGGTAAGGTACAACACATTGCCCTTCACTGCATCCAGCTGGGCAACCTGTGCCAGTGCCTGACCATCTTCACAGTTTCTTGTATTTCAGCTGGTGCCTCACTGCCTCTCATCTTGTCCTGGGCGCCAAGAGAAAAGTGCTGCTCTATTTTCTTTGCCTCCTGCCATTAGATATTTATAGACTCTGCTAAGAACCCCTCTAAGCCTTTTCTTCTTCAAGCTAAACAATCTCATCTCTCTCAAAATGCTGAGTTCCCATTTTAGATAAAAAAACCTTTAAAGAAAGGAAGAGCATTTGCTTTGTTTTGACTGTACTATGGACGATGCACAAAATAGCACCACCATAAATTTTGGTTTATTTGGTTTAATAAACCAAAATTTATGGTATAAACCTGCATGGTTTAAAGGATCCTCACCTCGATCTGCTATCCTCTTCATCAACTGGTGTTCTCCCCATTTAATCAGATATTTAAGAATATCTTGTTCACTTGCCTGTAGAAAGAGGAAGTCAGTTATCTGTATATGCTTAATATCACATGCACCCACACAAAAGAAAAGAAAAAAAAAAAATCACAGGTCTTTTACAGGTCTAAGGAAACACAGTTGTACCTAAGCATGAAGTACTTGTGCTTCATGATCTGCTTAACACCTTCTCCAAATATTTTAAGCTGTACTACAGGTATATCACCACCATAATTTCTACATTCATATTACTTACTGAATCCCTAGGAAGAGGAAGAAGTTTTGTACAGAAGGAAAAATTTTATTTAGTGCGGAAACTTACAGCTCTAAAGTTTGAATTACTAAATTTAATTAAAAGGGGCAGTTCTACCTCTGGGCGTTTCAAGCTTTTGTTTAACATTACGAATTCAGCAATACAAGCTCTCATGGAAGATCAACAGTACAGTTAACTGTAATTTCTGAAATGCTTCAAGTTAACAAAACTTTTAAAAAAACACTTTAAATTATCTCTAGCACTTAATCGTTAACAAAAAAGTAAGACTGAGATGAATGCATTAAAAAAAAAAAACAACTAGTAATCTTTTAGCTATAAAGGGGTGGTCATCATTATAAAAATATCTCCCCTGAAGAGCAATGGCAGCAAAAATCCAGACTCTTTCTGTTGGCCAGTACAGTTCTCTCTCCGTAAAACCACACAATCACTGAAGGCAAGTCACAAAAAAAAAAAAAAAAAAAAAGTTATGCAATACTTGTCAGAGACGGTATTTTTCTCTCTCCATGAAAATAAATTGAGTTTTCTGAACCATTTCTAGTTTATTAGCTCCCACTGCCCCAAATCAGCATGTGTTGTTACAGCAAAACTACTCCCACCACATAATTTTACAAATCTCTTAAACAGGCAAGGCAAATATTAGATTCAGAAATGTTTTGTTTCAAATAATATGCATGCATTTATAAACTATTATTAGACTTCTAAGCAACAGCATATACCACATTTGGGTTGTGTTACGAGCCAAGAACACAACAATTTTCTTAATCACTACTTCCATTTAATTTTTTTTACATATTATAGAAGGAGTGCTTAGTGTGTACAAGCCCTCTTCAGCCTACAATTTAAAATCAACTACTGCCAAGCATTTCCAATACTGGTATAACACATCCTGCTAGCTGTAGCAGGACCAGCTGTATTCTGCACTGCAGGTTACCTGTAAGTAGTCAGACTGAATAGCTGTGAGCAGGTGGTCCTTGCTGAGCTCGTAGAAGACCTCTGAAGTCATGACCTGGGTAAACTCCTCACAGAGGAAATGCAGAGCCTGGCGATGCACCCACTTGGAACCGTAGGGCTGAGAGCTCCACTTCAGAATGGCAACCAAGGTGTCCAGGGAGATGCTCTCAGCAATAATATCTTCACAGCCTACCAAACAAGGGCAGCAATCAACAGTGTTGGTACAGAGGCACTTTGACCCTGAAGGAATAATACATGTGGCTAAATCTGTAATAGAAAGGGTTATGTACACCCAGTGAGAGTACAGACAGGTGCCCTACAGATCAAGGTTGGAAACAAGGTTGTATTTTGACTAGAAGTACAATAATTTTAAGTTCATGATTCCAACTATACAGTTAATCACTTTTTAAAGGCACATGAAGCATCATGGCTGCTGGTATGCCTGGATAAACAACTGGAAAGCTAGTTCAACCCAGTCAGAATCCCCTTTGGTTATCTGAGTGTTCACACACTTCAACATTGAGAATTTGAGTCACTGTTGTTCACAGCAACTCACAGAAACCCATGAACTGTAACTTAATTGGGATTTTTGCCTGTATCGCTTTGCTCATGGACCCTCCTGAGACAGACCATGCAGAGGAGAAGAAACACAAGCTGTAACAGTGTTGGTACTCAGCTACTTGGTACAGGATGAGGGCAGCAAAGCATCATTTTCTGACTCACAGAAAAGGCAGGAAGCAGTGGATGGCTGCTCCAGGCCACCACGATGGCCTCAGCATCCAGCAAGGCACAGAGGGTGCCAGGACAGGGAAGCAGAAGGGAGGCAGATTTATGGAGAGTCTGCTACTGTTTCTTCCCACCCACTGCTTTATTAGGATTTACTCTTTCACAGGGTACACATCTTCTGAAGGACCGAGAGCATAGTTAAAACTCCTGAAGGGAAATGGAGCTTATTTGGAAGAAATGAGGGAAGACATACTGTGGAAGGGCTGAAAACACGGATACTTGGGACTACAGAGTAAAGACAGATGGTACCACAATGTTGATAACTTGAAGTCTCCAACAGCACTTCGTTGATTTCATTTGTACATCTGGTTCAGCACAAAGATAGCAATTTAAAGGAAAAAATTCTCAGAATTATACATTCCAGTCTCAACCCACTACAGCCACAAAATTACAGCTGTGCTTATGCCTATAAGAGGTCCCCAGACAGTTCAGAGCTACATGTCTACACTGCAGTTTTCCTTCTTATACATCATTATTTTTCTCTCAGTTTCAAAGGTACCTAAAAACTAAACTCTGTTGTTTAGGGATGTGTATCGCATTACTGAGCTCTTGAAATAAGCTGAGTAAAAAATATAATAAACTCTTGAAATAAGCTGAGTAAAAGCACAGTAATCTCAACCCCAGTCAAGACAATGACAGGTCTCCTGATGCTACATATTTTGGTACTGGCTGCATACAGACAAAACACACTAGCAACAATTAACAGAAATAAAACAAAAATCTTACTGTTCTACATAGCGCAGTATACAGAATATATGAACACATACAGAATATATGTTCATTCCATTTCCATCATAACTAATAATGTGAAAGATATGGAGTAGGTAGTAACAAGTGAACAAGCTTCTTCAAGTAGGAGGGAATCTGTCAAAGGAGCTACTATTTACAAGTCACTAAAATGGGAATTTAAACAGGAGGGTTAAGAAGGTAGTAGAAAGCAACAGTTCAACCATGAAACTGGTTATAAATTTACCTGTCCTATTAGACACACATATTTGTACCCAATACTGTAACAGCCACAATGTGGTAATTTTAAGAACAATATTCTACCAGTAACATATTCTAAACTTCTCAGGAATATGCCTGAATGTATACATAGTTTTGGACACAATCCTTATTAAATTTCTAAAGCAATTTATAAGAGTAATGTCTGTCCCCCAACAGTAATGCATTTTACATCAGTTCATATTTAAACCAAACTTTCCTCAACAAGCAGCTGGATGATTTTTTTTCACATGTGTGATTCACCTGAGAAAAGAGACACTGAATGCAGCCATTGGCAGAAGGGCTACCCAGAGCACACACATTTGTGACTGATGCAGCACATGCAGCATTACACTGTGCATCCCCAGACAGACTCTCCATTTGCTTCTGACAAAGGGGTAAGTGGTGAGTCATGTTTCAACACAACTGCTTTGTCCTTCACCTCTTCATACTGAAATAGTATGGCACTTCTCAGAGCCACCTATCTCCATGAGGTTACGTATTATCATTACTACTGCTAGTAAGAACAGATGCCTCATTATAGATATTGACCTCTAACCTGCATGGCAAGCACTGGCCTTAAGTGAGCAGGACACAGGCAAGAAAGATGAGTTGGAGGCACTTGGAACATCACTCCAGTTATCACTAGTACAGGTAAGAGCAGAGGATGAGAACTGTTCTGAAATACACTCCGTGGGCTGAGGTACAGGTTAGTGAAACTGCTCCCTCTAGATGGGGGAATTCCCCAGATTCCTAAAGGACGAAATCTTAAGTCTTAAAAAGTTCTGGTCAAGAATCTGAGAAACAGCCTTAAACAAACAAACAGTAAACAACTAAACCATCCAAAACCCAACTTATTATCAAAAAAAAGCTCAAAATACTTCAGCATATGTCAGAAAGAGTAAATGAAGTCTAAAGCTTTCCACTTCAGGATCCATGTTTACCCAAACAGTAAAGGGCTGACATTGCATTTAACTTTGTCATGTGAGTCTCTCTCAGCTTTTCTTTTGGGGCTCAAGAAAGGAAAATGT
This sequence comes from Urocynchramus pylzowi, assembly GCA_013397555.1. Classification (NCBI taxonomy): domain Eukaryota; kingdom Metazoa; phylum Chordata; class Aves; order Passeriformes; family Fringillidae; genus Urocynchramus; species Urocynchramus pylzowi. Next base: position 999,549 of record VZRH01006013.1, read on the forward strand.
TAAGTTAGCAACAAACCTGGCACGTGAATGAAAGCGGTGACTAGTTGCAATTTGCTTAAGAGAGGAGGTTGACTCCTATGAATAAGAAACAAAATAGTTTGAAACCATTATTTACAATCATCTGCACTCTGCCTTCCCCTGCTAAATCCTAACACAATTTTTTGCATGCAATTATTCTGCTTGCATGCAAGCTGACTTCAGCAGAAACTGCATTCCCCTGAACTCTAAACATCACACATAAGGACTGCTCCATTTCAAAGGCAGTAAACCCATATGCTAAAATCAGTCACCAGGAAACTCAAACTACAAGAGCAGAGACTTATCTCAAAATTAATGCTATTCCTAGTGTTTCATCTGACATTTATTTTTGAAGTAAAGATGCCTGCCCCCTGAAAAGACATCAGAAATGCAGTGCCAAAGATCTGAGCAACACCGATTTATAGAAACAGTGCATCAGCTCAGTCTCAATTCTTCTGTCAAGTTCAATTATTGCACAACTAACAATAATATGACATCAGGTGAAAAGCATGTTAAGGATGACTAGCAAATGAAACAGTCTTTTTCCCAAGTAATTTTAGCAATGGGTCAGAAGTGTGGGATTATAAAAAGTATTTCTTCTGAAGTAAGCATACGGTAATAATTAAAGTGTTTTTTGAGCTTTTAAATAAATTGGGGCAACCCAATTCTGGCTATGGAAGGAATCCAATTTCCTTTCTTCTTTGGCAGAGGTTTTTTCTGCTTTAACAATCAACCACTTGGCAAAAAAAGTAGTCATCTAATAGCCACAATATTGCTCTTCACAGTGGAATAGAACATTTTTTCCTGTGAATACTATTTTTTAATACTCAGGCAGCAACAACCTTCCCAAGATCCATCTGCAGTGTCCCACAAGCTTCTGTGACCATTACTATCCTTCAGAAATTCAATCTGGAATCTACAAAAGGGAAAGATAACTATCACATTTTGCACAAATCATGCTATTTCATGCACTCCTTTTGCTAGATGCCAATGGAGCCTTCCTGCCGTCAGGTCCTGTCTGCTTCCACAGTTCTCTCCCAAATGCAGCCCCAGACCTTCCAGACAGAAATAGCTTGAGCCCATGTTTAGCATTCTAGCTAGTGGCTTGGGATCAGGACAGTTGACAGACCTACTGAAGACAAGTCAACTACCTTTACCAATCAGCAAAAGTGGCATTAAGCAGACCTTTTCCTATAAAACTGTTACCTTGATTTAACTCATTCCATAGTGAAGACTTGCCCCCTAAACTTGTGCACACCAGTGGAGCCAATGAAAAAAAGTAGTAAGAATTCATCTTAACACTGAACTGGAATCTAGAAGCTATTCAATGCTTTAAGTTTGTCACATTAGGAGAGACCATGCTGGCAATCACAGGAACCACAGTTTTTGAATTTTTTTGAATGTGTATTTAATACTGCTACCATGGGATCCCTGGCATTTCAGTATTTCAGCCCTCCTAAGACCAAGAGTATTTCTGATGTCAGGCAACATCGGCTTCTAGATCAAACACTGAATGCTACTGAATGCAGCAGCACTTACAATAAAGTTTCTAAGCTTTTATACTTGTCAAGAGTAAATTCAACCTAAAATAAAAGCAAAGAAAAGCAAAAAGTTGGAAATTGAGTTATTTTTTGTCATTCTTTAGAAAACTTCTTTGGATCAGGTGACAGAAAAGGTTCTCAGGCAAAACTATTTCATAATAGTTTCAAAATATTTCAAAAGCCTATACAACAAAACATTCTGTACCACCACCTCAGTGGGACTACTCCTGACAATGGGTAACAGGGCCAAGATGCAGTAGAGGATTCACATATGTAATACAGCTATCTAATAAAACTAATATGCCTGAAATCAAATTTCCCTGCAAGAGCAGGGCAGTAGAGTAAGACTGGAAGTGGGGAGTATTTTAACAATGTGTGATGAACAGGACTAGGGAACTGATCTCATTCTAGTAACTGTACTACAGAAGAGCAAGGAATAAGTGACACTAAACGCAATCTTTATGAATCAATGTGTTAAAGTAATTGTACCAGTACAGTTGACAGAGAGCAGCAAGGTAGCATGAAGACAGAAAAACTGCAGCAGAGGGCAGAAACAGGCAGTCACAGCATGTACAGAAACATTCCACTAAGGGATGTGCTCCAACCTCCTAGAGGAGAGGGCTCTAGTGTTCATAGCCTCTGTGAAAGCCCTGAGGGGTTTCACTTTTGACAGTAAAAACTACCAGAGCACTCCTAAGAGCAGTGTCAGTCCTACTAGGTACAAATAGATTTCAGTGTGATCAGCTCTATTGACCACATATGCTTGCTGATTAGTTCATTTACTCAAATCAGTTCATTGAAAGATCCATTTCAGTTTCTCTTGAAAGATAAGTGACAATCTTCAGCTAAAACGAATCAAGATAAAGGCAGAGGAAATTCTAGATAAAGGTTGTCCTGCTTTACTTGGACAGTAAAGATTCATTGCACATACTCATCACCTTCTTCACCATAGGGAACTTATCTATTAAATCACAATAATCAGAAAAAGGAGTATCACTGTGATAGGAACGGGAAGATTTCCATGGAAATAGTCAAAGCTGAATCATCTGCTGAAACAGAAGAAAAATTACAACATCTGGATACTTAGAAAGCTCCCTGAAGACAAATCAAACTAAAATCTGTTGAAAATAAAAACAGCTGATCAGAAGCTTTAAAATACATCAATTTCACTTGACACTCAGTTACAAACACCCAGGCAAAACTGAGTGGAAGCGAGAAAAATGAACTGGAATGAGAATCCAGACTTAACATAATAAGCCCAAAATATTTTCCACGAAACCAGGGAGACAAGCCTTTGCTAGTTCACAATTGGCCAGCAGGAGTGAACTGAAACAAAAACCTTCAGCTGAGGGTGTGGAAATCTAGAGAAGAAACTTAAGACATCAGCTACTGCAAAAGCCAGCTGATGGGATCAGTCAGCACTTGGGGAGAACTGGACACCTGCTGCACCACAGAGTGGAAAAACACTGCCAGAGATCCAGGCTAAGAGATGTCAGGAGAACTGCCTGCTCAGTGGCCTCCAGCACCTACACAATGCTGTCTCTAACCCATCACTCTACATAACATCTACAAGTCAGATGTTTGAGTGACAGCTTCCAGCACAGAAGTCTGCCAGCTGTGAAATCAAGGAATAGGATGGACACTACTGAAATTAAGATTTCCCATCTACATCATGTTAAATATCATATAAGTGAGGACAAGATGCTGCAATTAAGTCAGAAACAAGAACAGTGGTCATAACTAAAAGCCCATCTTTAAGTGATCTCAGTCACATGCAGGCATATAGTTTTCCCTGACCAAATAACCTTTTAATTTTGATTGTAAGATTATACCAGAATAGCTTTTCCGTGTCTGCACAGTACCAGTGACCTAAACATGAACTCTGCAAATTAAGTATGAAACTACTAGATTCTGATTCCACTGGCATATACAGATCTAAAGAGTCCTTACTACTTTCTCCTGTAGCTAGGGAATGCAGCACCAATTTGTAAAATCCTAATTAGGTGAAGTTAAGATCTAGAATTTCAATATCTGAAGGAGTGCCAAACCTACATTTTCTAGTATTTGATAATTTAATAGATTTCAACACTTGCTGATTTTACTGCATTCCTCTCCTGTGTGTAACAGCAGCCCCACCCCTCGATCTCACTACTTTTGTGGTCAGAAAGGGATTTACTATGGAAAGAAGAAAACCTTTGAATGCCACAACATTCCTCTACCTCCTCCATGACCACCCCCAAAACACTACAGCTCCAGTTCATCCACAGGGCCACCAAGACCGAGCCTGCACTGCTGCACTCACAGGCTCCAGCCACTCAAGTGTGCTGCTGAGGTGCAAGCCCAGTGCAGCTCCTGCTGCTGCCTTTCTTTTGTATTATTAGGCAATAACCCTCCTAGAGGTAGTACTGGGGGAAAACTTCCAGGAAAAAGTAGAGATCTTGTTACCACTGACTCATGGAATATACATTCCAGAGCAGCACTGCTCTGTAGTGCATTACTACGGAGTAATGCACTGTAAAAAGAGTGCCAGTTTAGGACAGACTGATCCAAGTGAGCTCAACTTAAAGTGAGCAGAAACAAACTCAGCACCAAATAAAATAACAGCTCATTTTTCAGTATTTACTAACATATAGATAGGAAAATGGCTTTTATTTTCTAAGTTTACCTAACTTTCTCTTGAAAGTTCTCTATCTGTCATTGCTTGTCTGCTTTGCTCTAACTGACACTGCTTCATCAGAACACCTCCATATCACAGTTGTTCCAGTTTAGGTTTCCAATCTGTGGAAAATAATTGTACACTGTTCATTTATGAAACAGTGCATAACTACTCAGTGTCTCACTGAGGGTTTCATTCACTATTTAATTCTCTCATTAGTATTCCCTGACCATGTTAAATCCTTTTAGAACTTGTATGTATGTGCACGCACCAAAACTGAGAAACTCCATCACCTCTTTAATTCCAACCCATTTTCCTTTCTGGCTTTCAGCTGATCCACAGAGTTGTTCTCAAGTGATATTAACTTGTGCATATCATATAGAAATTAACTTAATACCATAGTTCAACTACAGTAAAACTTCTTGCCCTTTCTGAAACATGAAGTTTCTAGGTGTACTGAGAAGGAAACAACAAAAATAAGAAAGATGCAGACAGAGAAGAGAGGATGGAGGAGGGCCATGATGTTGATTGAAGTACTGGAGAACTCAGCCTACGAGGAAAGACTGAAGGAAGTTAGGTCTCTTATCCCTCAAGAACAGAAGACTCAGGGGACCTTGTCACAGTACTCCCAGACCTTGAGCTACTGTAGGGCAGCTATAAAAAGGACAGAGGCTCTCTTCTCTCAAGAAGCCACACAAAGGGGAAACAGGTATAAATTGCACTGGAAAACATCTCAACAGAAAATGTTTTTGCAATGAGAACCATCACTTCACCAGGACAATCTCCCCAGGGACACAGCACAGTCCCCATCACTGGTGGTTTTCAAAAAGTGATTGGACAGAATGCTGGAAATCTCACCTAGGCTCACCTTCTCACTTGGATAGGTTGGAGATCTTTTGAGGCCCCTTTTAACATGAGCTGCTCTGTGACTGGATGATTCTGAGCCTAAGAACAGCCCAAGTACATCCTGCAGCATGTTCCCTCAGAAAACACATCCCCTTTGATCTGTGCCAGTTTTATTGCAGTACAATTATTTCAGCTTTCAGCACAATCTGAAATTTAGTTTCCTAATGGCAAACTCCATATGAGCTACAGTAGTTCTATTAGTTTCTCATATCCTTATCACTCTCAGTTACATGTAACTATTAGGAGAACTCATTAAAAATATGACCTTTTTCTCCAGTGCTTATACTGCCCTTTCCTGTCCACTTTTTATCAAGTTTCCTATTTTACTCAGAACTACTTTATAGCTTACAATATAAGGTTTCAATCTTGTCAAACTTAATTTAACAGCTAGAAGTTATGGATGTACAGACCTACTGTAAAAAGTTACTTTTGTTAAAAACATTAAACTAATTTAAACAAATTATGTTGCTGATATACCAGTGCGTTCCATTTTCCCTTTCTCAGCTCAAAAGTAAAATTCTTATTCCCCATCAGCAAGGACTGAAACAATTCCCATACTTCATTATACATCATATGGCCACTAAATAGCTCAAACACCAGCAGACAAAATTGTGAGCAAGGGTCCTGCCACCACCAAAAGTACCATTAGTTCACTGACCAGTGCTTGGACACTTCACCTGAGATTGCAGTAATTCAGGTCAGGAGGTTGTACGGAATCAAGATCTGAATGATATTCAAGAATAACAAAAGTAGTAAAACTTCCTAAACTTTATGTCTGAAAATATATAATGATAACTGAAGGCATAATGACCCTGCCTTCAGCTCTTTCCATAGGCAGGCAGACATAAAAGACCTAAGACTACTGCAATTAAGCTATTCAAGTTTTCCTTCCAACAGCAAGATTGCAGGGTTGGTGTCTTTGACATAAACTACAGAAACAGTCATTCAAGTTTACCACCCTGCTAACATATATGGACACTTCCTACCAAGTCTAAATATTTCCTCCTCTCAGCAAGGATCTCTCTGTATTTTACACCCAAAAAACCGATTACAGAAAGCAGATAAGCATTAGAAATATCAAGACCAGTTTTTTATAAATACTTGATAAAATTAACATGCTTCAACAATGATGCACCATACAACTAAATCTCTTGCATGGCATTGCTTCTGTCCCCAGAAAATAGATGCATTATTGACAACTTACAGATGGCAAACAAATTCCATTTCTAAAGGAACTGTCAGCCACTGACAGCTGACAATAAGCATCCCTACACTGCAAAATTGCTAAAACTTGTTCTAATAAGGTCATATATTCTACAGCAAGGACAGTGTTACATACCTTGTGCAAGCATGTTAAACTCCAAGAACAGTGCTATGTGATAAAGCTCCATGGCTTCTTCAGCCCTAGTCATGTTCAGTTTTCCTGCTACAAGAGCCTGAACTTCACTTAAACTGCCCACCGAAGGACTGGAGTGCAAAACGGAGAGGTCTACCACATCTGTATACATACAGTTCAAAATGACCTTAGCATATTTTTTTGGTATGATAGATTCATCCAATATAATTCTAGTTGGAGTCCGTAGAGTTCGGTCTGTGATTTCTTCGCCAGTTCGTATCCTCCTCTGCAGCAAGTGACGGAAAAAGGGAGATCGTGACGAAATAATAGCTTTGTGAGCTCTGAGCTCTTCATCTAGACAGGTCTGACTTCCACCAAAAGTTTCAACCAAGTCAGAGTTGGATGAAAAGCTAAGAACCACATCGTAGTAGCACATATAATCAAACAGTGCGCGCATGTCAACATCTAAGGAATTTGGCGTTCCAAATTCTTCACTAAGCTGCACAAGAATATCAACATTTTGGAATCTTGAATCCTCCATTCCAAACTCGCCCGTATAAAGGTAGTGTAACAAAGCAGAAAACATAGGCATATCTATGCCAGCTGTGTTAATATCCATTATTATTTCTGCCCCATACTCTGGTGAGGAAGAAAGCAGCGTCTTAAAAAATGGACATCTTGCCGCCAGTATCGCACGATGCACAGGAAAACAAGTTTCTTGAAATATTAAGTCTACATCGGTACAATATTTGTATTGATAAAGTTCAGCCATGTCTTTTTGTAGCGTCCTGGCTTCTGGTCTTGCCAAATTAGCTTGTAGATAAAGTTCCTTTAAGGCTGATGTTCCTTCGTATTCTTCTACTAACGCATTAACATCTCTGACATCCCAGCCTGAGAGGAGCTCACGCATCTGCTTGGCATGGTCAGCAGATCGGCTCGATTTCCGACGCTTAATGAACTTCTTCTTGAGGGTGGCAAGGCCAGAGGTTTTCTTTTTCTTGTCTTGAGGTTTCTCGTGGCCATGGTCAAGGCTATACAGCTTTGATTCACAGCCAAAACCTTGATGAGAGTAGGATGATGTCCCTAAAGGCAAAAAGGAAAATTGAACATATTTATTCTTTAAATTTAAAAGAAAGGTCCGTAACACCTAAATACTCCATCAATGATTCTGCAAGTTATACAGTTCTTCCTTCTCCTCACATCCGATAATTTGACAACTGAAAACCTGACTGAAGCCTTTTCTGGCCATTAAGAACAAAGCCTTTTATTTGCATCTACAAAGTTTGTAGGTTGCTGGGTTTTGGTTTGGTTTAAAATTTTTTTTGCTTGGCTGGGTTTTTTAAAAAATATATTCAATTTTAAGAACCAAGCCGTGCCAGCTGATGTAGCTCTATAGCATATGGCACACTTATCTAAGCAGGAAGAGAATACTGCAGTAGTAACATTAAAAGTGTAGTTGTATTAACTTTTTCTAAGCCTAATATCTCAGTGAAATAGCAATCCCCCCTTCAAAGTGTTTTCAAATTCTGTTCTAGCATTAAGCGTCACTTAAACAATAGATGCATACCTGGTATCAGAATAGCTACAGTCACAAGAAAAAAAGAGAACACAGCACCAAAACACTCAGGGATTATCTTCAGAAATAATTTAGCAAGAAAAGTAAAAATCCTGTCATGCAATAATCAAGAAATGCTAAAGTCAAACACAAAATGGGCTCCTTTTTGCAGAACTACAAATATTAATTAGTGAATACACACCATCAAAAAGATTATGGAGATTGTTAGTTTTACTGTATCATTAAAGATTTCCTTTAAACAGAGCATTATACAATTAAAGTATACATATAATTATTTTTCTTGTCAAAAATAATTTATAGGGAAATTATATTAGGAAATAATACTGATAGTAATTCAGTGAGGAAAAAGGAATTACAATCTGCATTTCAACAAGTAATCAAAAACCAAAGTAGAGTTTTAGAAAAAAAAAAAAAAAAGGAGTTAAAAAACATAGCTTTAATGTGAGAGTCATGCTTCTGTTTAAGGGTTGTTTTGTAATTTAAGTTTATTTACAGGGCTTTCACTCTAAGCCAGATGGTGAAGAACCTCAGACACGACATGAAAAGAGAAAAGAAAGTACACAAACTAAACTCACTTCTGGACCAAAGAAGAATGAGAAGAAAACACTTGCAAATGCTACACAAATCAACAACAATCACAGGTTCATCTGAAATAGTATTTGTCTGTTTTCTGTCAGGAATAGTACATGCTTCTATTAGTACATTTGTGCAGATTCACTACTTGGTGCCTTTTTTTTAATCTTCCAAAGCCCACCCTAGAATCAGAGTTTTTGGGGTCTTTTACAATGTGTTTTATCACTGCAATCTCACAGCTCCATCTGTAACAGGCAGATCCACTGTGATATTGTTTTGTGATGCTGTTTTGACAGTGATGTTATGGGCCAGTCTGACAAAATGCAGGGCATTCAGTTACCATGTAATTTCAAGTATTTCTCGAACTTTGTAAGACACAGGTGTAATTCAAAGCTGTATTTGAGACTAAGGCAGCTGTAGCAATCTAACAGTTCTGTAAATTGTTTTATTGTTTAAGCCTTAATAACTAAGTAAACTTACACAGTAGCTTTGATGTCAAGCTAATTAAAACTCCCACAAATCATGCAATGCAGTGGTTTTATGATTCTTCTATTAGTAAAAACTTTGAGAAGGAACTTTGCTTTATTTGAGGAAAGACATCTAACCATTCTATCCAAGTTTAAAATTTGCTTGATCAGGCAAGATGTTATTAATCATATTGAAATTTCAAGAAGCGAAAAGAATACCAATTTAAAGGAATATAACAGGAGTAACTCAAGACAACTTCAACAAAGAGGTTGTGCTGCAAAATCCACCATAAAAATTCCTTCCACATGCTATGCTAGATATAACAATGGAAAAGTAGAGATTCAGCCTCCTGCTGATAGAGAGCAGAATTTCCCCTTCATTTAAAGAGGTACATTTCACAATAGAAGTATAACTATACTTTGGTCACTCTATAATGACAGATTCTCTTTCCAGAGAACATGCCAGCTCATTTCTATTTGAAGTACGTTGGATTCTAATGGCAAATTTGAGCGCAGAACATTCTCTAACGTTCCACTAAAGAAAAACTAGGACACTGCAAGTCTCAATTTCCTTCTTCCCTAAAGGCTGCTGTGAGGTATTACTTGCACATGAATCACCACTAAATACTAGAACGCCATTCAAACCTTTGTGTACCCTGAGCTACTTACAAGATTTAACTTTGGATGCACTGCAAACAGTGCTATTAACCCTTACAATCAGATAAAGCACTGCTACAAAAGCACTACCACACAACTGCTTTTCGTAAGAAACAGAGATGCACCATCACAGCCCCTCTGGGTTCACAACAGCTGGTGGCTCCATATCCCTCAAGGAAAGAATCTGGAAGAGAATGTTTTTGGGCTGCCTGTATTCCTTCACAAGGTAGCAGCATTAAAAGTAGAGAAAAAAAATTATTCCTCAGCACTATACTGAAAGGTACCAATCTATTAAATGCTGTTTAAAAACAATTGCTACTTCATGCCCCTAGACCATACCCAGCTTGGGACAGACAAATATTTACAGAAACAGATGACTGCCAGAAGGAGCTGCTTGGGAACTTGACAATGAAAAATGGGACCTGTTTAGTCCTTTGCATACCCACACATTTTAATATCTAATTATAGAGCTCTATTTAAAAAAGCAAACATCTTGAACAGATGTACCACCCCAGGAAATGGTGTGAAATCCTCCTCCTGAATGCTGCAGACAAAACAGCAAGAAGATGACTAATTGAGCTTTTGCTAAAACAAAAGTATTATTTTCCAGTAAGCGCACTACACTATTTTTACTGATTTATCTCCTCTTCACAAACTTTAAGCAAACTAGGATGAAGTCAACTAACAATAGGAGCTCACACTATGAAACTACTGTGCTTTGCCATATCAGTTCTCAGACTCCAGTTTTCATCCTACATTTAGCATGAAACACAGTGCAGTGCTTTAATGGTAAAGTAGCACGTCTAAAACAAGCCCACATACCTAAACCCAGTTTCCAGGAATAAGGCAACTAACACATATTATGCAGCTATTATAACTCTATCCCCCAGTTCTGCATTAGGGCAGTAAATAGATCTAATGCTTTCTACATAAAAAAACCCACAATACAATAAAAACAGACACCCCACCCCACCCCCCCCAACAAACAAATAAAACCTCACAACACCTAAACCCCAAACATGTAAAAGCTGATATAACATTAAAATATTATTCTGGCAAGTGATGAAAACTTCAGCTATCAATTTTAGGATACAGCTATTTTCTACTGAGATAGCTACAGAAAACAATCATGTAAATAAAAATCAAAATGAGAAAGAGCCAAATGCCACAAAGTGAGAAGAAGATATGTATCCATGTGATGTAGATAGTACGCTCATGGAACTCCATAATATCAGGATATTTTCAGCAAGAATTTTACCCAGAAAGCTCATCTGCCTTCCCTAAAATGAGACAAGCACATGCTTTCCTCAAAAAGAGTCTCAGCTACAATTTCCCATAGGTAATGGGGTTCAGTAAATTTCTTGTGACATAATGGGTTTCTATTTTGAGTTTAATAATGAAGAGCATCAACTAAACCTTCCAGAAACCATGTAGAAAGTTTCTTGGGAATTTAATGTAGCTTTTGGAAATCTCTTCGAACCTCCTCAAAAGATGTTTCAGCCTGCAAATCTGCCTGTTTCAAGGCCTCTAAGGGTTTCTCTTCACTCAATATAGGGGCAGATTAAAAAACACCAAGACATGTAAGAAAAGCACTTTAGCCACATTTTACAAAGCATACATGCAGACTGGAGCAAATTTTTTCCTAGTTAGCTATGATACACTGAAAATACATAAACGCTCAAGGGGAACTTTACAGCATGAATATCCATGATGTTAGGACTAAAAGTTCTTCCTTGACATGCTGTGACAGCACACACATCCTTAAATGTAACAGTTTGTGGTCTGTCCTCAAATGAGACCTCAGAGCTAGGAATGCCATGAAAGCTGAGAAAAAAGAGAAAATTTACAGTGAGTCAATTTTTCCTCTGCTAAGGATATCACTCTGCTTTCAACGGTGATTAAAAAGAGAAGTAACACTGAATATCAATAACTACTTATGCAGTGTTGCAAGCTGAAGCATAAAAGAGAAAAGCATTTATAAACTATTGATGTTATTTACCACTAAGATCATTCTTCAGGCTGTCAGGGTTGGGTTTTTTTTAAGGAATATTTATCTTCTCAGAGACTGCCTTCTTTCAGATTCATAACATAGCTGTTTATTATTTATAGTGTGACAGTACTTAGATCTACACTGAGGTCTCTTTGTACTAGACTGAAAAACATATAAAGGTAATGCCTGCCCCAGTTATAACTAGGATGAGAAAATACTTTCTTAAACATGTCTCCAGCTAAGCAAGGTCCTTCCTTGTAAATAACACTGTTAGGACAGTAAGTACCCCCTTCCCCTTTTACAGAAACAGGAAAAGGAAGAGAAGCCTGTTTGTTACTTTTACAGCTTTCAAGCCTGTTTGTTACTTTAACAGGTTTATTACCAGAGATATCACTTCTAGCAGTAAGGAGGCAATTCATTTGGACACAATGTCAATATTACAGTGAATACTGATGATCAAGGGTTTTACATGCTCTGACACAGTTTGACAGAAATTCTGAGGAAGAGCAGAAAACAGTATGAGTGTTAAAAGAAAGCAACTGCTCTTGAACCAGGAAAACTAGCATGCATGGTTTAATTATAAAAAACTCCACTTATTTTATTTAAATAATCTGGCAACTGCTTACTGGCAAAAGGCAGATCAACTCATTGCATACACAGGCCAAAGAGATGGACAGTACCGAATTTCATGCACGATTGAGCGTGAATGGATTCAAACTGGTGACCTAGAAAATAGCAGCTCTCCATAACACTTCTGCAAGCAAATCAAATCCAGCACATACACAATCCACCGAGTCATTTATGTAAGTGACAAGATAACTGAAAAGAGTTACCTATGAATGTCTGTTGTGCCTGTGAATTTCCCCCTACCCTCGGGGAACACGAGTGAGGGTAGTTAGATGCATTAGCACCCATTTTCTTCAGTCACTCAGGCATTCCGCCTGCTGGCTCTTCCATGTATAATCCCATAATCCTTTATAAATCTTCAATCCCAGGTCCAGCGTTCTGTTCCTCCATTTCTGAAGAACAAAAACACAATAAGGTAACTTCATTATTTGTCACTAAATGTTACATGATTTAGATAAAATAAACTCAGCTTCCAGCACACAATATTTTCATAAAATAAAACCTCAAACACTTTCAAGATAGCCTTTTATTTGAATGATTAAAGCAAGATCAGAAATACATTTTTTCCTCACAATAACTGTAATTTTCCAAACCATTCACAAACCATATGATAAATTGCAATATGGAATAGGATGGCTATGAAACTTTTAGCTAAGAAATTTTCAAGGAGAACTTGGTCTAGACTAGGTATTCTCCTTTGACTGTACCAAGAAAGACTTTTCATACATGTTTAAAAAATCCCAAACTGAATTATACTGATTGAGAAAGCTAAATAAGCTAGTTCTGTTGGAGATTATACCATCATCACTTATTTCAGCTGCATTTTTAATCATTACATTTATACAGTTCTCATTCACTACTGCTTTTCAATTTAGAATTGAGAAGACCTAGAAGTACATTTAAAATAGTAAAAATAAGGTATTTAAGGATTCATTAAATGTTTTTATGGGCATTTGAAAACATCTTAGAAATCATTTCTGAGGTGAATTGAACAAGGATTCATTGCTAACGTACAACGAAGACATTCTAATTTATTCCAATACTAGCAGTGTTAAAATATTAATACTGAAAAATGAAAGTTACCACATGAAGAACTGCTGTCAATTGAACACTTGTGCCCCCTTCCAAAACACAAACATGAAGATAAAGAATAATAGAAAGGTAAAGTTTATGCTAAGAATCTTTTAGATTCCCTTGAATATTGTGAACACATAGATTTGCTATATGCTTCTGAATTTTTTTTTCTTTCTTGGTAAGCTCTGGCATGTTAAATTGGCCAAGAAAGTGACATGTAAGTGCATGTTTCAAAGTGAGAGACAGGTCAGGAAGTAAAAGGCTGCAAACTGCTGTAGGCACAGAGGTGAGAGGAACGAGTGCTCCAGGATTTGAGGGCTGGTACATGGGGAGGAAGAGTAGGGAAAGGTTTGAAAACCTGGCTTTACAGACGTGGCTATCAGGCACAACTGCTGCTCTGGCCTGTGCATCTCCCAGGGTGGCCTCACACAGCTGCAGCCTGCTGAGCACTAGTGGAATTCTGCTAGGGCAGGAGACACAACCATAAACCCACCACAGCAGCTTTCAAGCCAACTGGAGCCAACCTACAGGCTTGTAAAAGAGCAAAGGGAGCTGTCGTGCCTGCCCTCCCTGCCCTCCCCACCCGGTCACCTCAACTGCATACAATCCTGAACTTGTCTCCATGCAGAGTCAGCTTGCTGCACATCAGGAAACAAAGATAAAATACCCTCCTACATGAACAGAAGCCCACTCAGCATGAAGACAGAACCAGAGCACACACAAAACAAGCAACATCACACCAGCAAATACCAGTAAATCTTCTCAGCAAACACAAGCTGTTGGATCAGTTCAGTGTCAGCCATTGCATGCACTCATCTTCTCCCTTGTGCAGAAATAAGCTATTCAAAGATTACTGAATCCATATGGTGTGGATCTCTACTTCATTTCTGAAAAACTTTACTGACTTAAGAAAACACACTTAGAAAATAAATTCGTTAAAACAGTGACATTCCAAGTGATTTCTATATGCACTAAGAATATGTTGCTTAAATGTGACATAAATTTCTAGATGGAATTAGTTACACCCAGGACAAACTTTGTGAAGGCAAAAGTCACCCCTTCAGTTTAAATGCTAACTTGCTCACAGGTAAAGGCTAGCAACCTGAGCAGATATCCTAACAATTTCCCTTTTCTCACCTAAAATTGGACTTGGTTCATTTGAACTTGAAATAATACCAGTTAGTCCACTTTTCTGCACTCAGCTGCAGTGTGATAACTTGTCTATTAGATGTCTACTAATAGTTTCCAGATCTTCCTGACACAGGAAAGAGCCCAGGAGCTAAGTAAAATAGAGAAGAAAAAAAAAAAAGTGTTGGGGTTTTCTTTTTTTTAATAAGTAAGCACTCAATATTCAGAACCAAGTCCAAGGTTTGAAGTTAATACCTTCCACCTCCTTCCACTTGGCAATAAATACTTGCCAAAAGACGGAAGGAAGGCAATCGAGGAATATATACAACTTTTCAATACCATTAGCAGTCAATGCTTGAATTTGCAGACCAGGATTTAAATAAACTCAAAAAGGAATGTCATAAAAGATTCCTAAAATATACAATAGATAGAATTATTTTATTTGGAGGCTGACCACAGTAACATTGTTACACATTAAGCCCAAGTGAGTATCCTGCACAACAAATTCACTCACTACATTTAGAATACATAACTTCCATGCACTGCTAAGTCATGTGTGTACAGGCTGATTTCTTAAGAGTATTTTGCATCTTGAATTCAAATGTTTTGTAGTTCATAAAGTGTATTGGGCCCCATGGCTCAAAACCAATCACAGCATTAGTTCCACAACTGTCCTAAACCTCATGTATCAAGTGAAAGTACATTTATTTTTTAATACAGCACTAAGTTTTACAAGATAATATTATATAACCCATGCTGGATTTCCCAAAAAATTTAGCTAGCACCAGTGATGAACTCTGTCCTGCAGGAAGCCCTGCCTTCCTCTCTTCATTCTCATAACTACTTTTCCTACTTTGTTGGTTCTGTCCCAAGTATTTTGTAAACCAGATAAAATGACCCACATTAGAGCCAACCTAAACAAGAAGTTGAAACAGTATCAGTCACCCAATTTGTTATGGCATCACATGAATACTTTCACTACTGCATCTTTTGACAGCAAAGTGTACTTGAACTACTCATGGATTTAGATGGTTTTTTTGTATGGTTTGTTTTGCTATTGTCTACTTCAGCCTCTGTACTAAACACAGCCTACCTGAACAGCAGTTAGTCTAACATATAACTAGCTGAGTCTAGTCAATGCAACTCAGCTACTACAAAAATGCCAAGTCAAGAATGCAGCTTCTCCACCTTGTAAAAGGAGAGGAACAAAAAAATTAAGGAAAACCTCTAAACCACAAACAATTAGATCTTTAGCTGCTTTAGGAAAGATAGATTTAGTCTTTTCTTGCAGAAGTTATCCTGCATACCAAAAGTTCCCTTATTTCAGCTTATCTGAAGAATTTTTGAATTGCATTTTAGCATCAGAATACACCCACTGAATTTTGTTTTTAAAACCACCATTAGGTGAGTGTTTTCTTTACTTTTTATTAAAAGCCTGCATGCATCCCCATCAGCGTTACCAAAATGAAACTAAATTCAACATGTGCTGACCAACTGAAACAGCTGCTGAGAGCAGTGACACACACACACAGATGTGTTATGAACATACACACATACACAGGAAAAGAGTTAAACTATGTCAAAGCTTGTTTAAAAAAGCCTGCACTGCAGAAAAAGTATATGGAGTGTGTTACGCAAAATGAGGAAGTCAATAGAAACCAAAATTACCACTCCAAATCCTACAAAACAGCACAAAAGTGACTTTCAGATTATACTGATACTCAGAATAAAATTTAAAATAAGCACAAGTCTGCTAAAAGGTTTCAGCCTGAAATAAGTTTCTCAGTCTTCTCAATACTTGTCACACTGAAGCTAAAATCCTAAGAAGCTAGATGACATGCATCTGAGGTATCTGGGCTGACAACCAGGTATTCCTGGACTGGCAATTTTGATTTAACAAAAAGTCTCTTTACAGAATGGACTTTGGGTAACAGTGACACTTTGTTTATATCATCACTCAATACAAAGGTTTCATAAAATTTCCTGTAAATCACTGGGATCCAATTAATACAAAGGGCAAAGTCGAGAGTACTACAACAGGTTTTACAACCATTTGATTTTTTCCCTGTAAAATTTTAAGACCTTTGTGTTTCTTTTGGAGTTGCTGCCATAGGATTATGCAATAGCATAATATTAAAACCAAAGGAGGAAATTATATCAAGTACATGCACATACCTGTACCAACATGGTATTTCAGGTTTTCATTTTACCTAACATGTTTTAAATTTACTATGAGTAAATAACAACCCAGGCATCATAAGAATAACTTATTTATGTTTGCTTAGATTTTTATCCAGACCAAATATGCTATGCTCTTTTGCCCCAACAGCTCATTTCAAGTAACAAGCACAACTTTACTGCAAGATGAGATGACAAGAAGCATCAATAAAAAGCACCAACCCTAGAAAGGAAAAACATTAACTAAATTTCAGCAAGGTTAAACTGAATTCCATAGAAGTTAGGCAGATCAATAAAAGAAGTTAGGTGGCTCAAATAAAACAGAAAGAACTTGTGAGAATGGACCATTGCTATCATGCCCAAAGTGCATCCCACCAGCTTGCCTCAACATCCTGAACCTGCCTCCAGCAGAACAGTGGTCTGGTGACCAGTACAGAGCCCTGAGCCATCACAAAGAGATTCAGGAACAATCCCATGCTCAGAAGCACAGAAGCAAGTTCCCATCCACAGAGAAGTTTCCAGAGCCATCCCTGGCCATGCTGGTTGTTAAGCAGTATACTGCTGGAACTACAAGTCAACAACATCCAAAGGCACAAGCTCTTAAAAATGAAGACAAAGTTGCTTATGGCTGGAGTTCCAATGGCTTCTTCAGATGTACATGGAGTATCTAGCCCATTTTTCTTGGAGAAGGTGGTTCTCCAAGTAAGAGGAGTTCACAGGCAATGAGTGCTACCTGTCCTGACCTTCCTCTTTTTCCATGGATGAGACACTCAGAGGTACTGGCACACAGATTTTTGTGGAGGTAAAGTTTCCAGTCTCGGAAGTGCACACGCTTAAGGCCTGAATGCATGTGGGACAGCGTACCTGAAAGAAATGGTGTAACTGACAAGTCATTTTCTGTTCAAAGGAAACAACTGAAATTTGAAGGCTCAGTTGATTATGCAAATCCAAGCAAAGCCTATTTTGATTCCTTTTTATAATCAGGTCAAGCAATCAATCTTTATCATTATTCAAAATTAACTGGATGATATAGTAGTAAGATGCAACTGAAACAGCTGAAAGGTTGTGGTTTGGATAATGTTCTTTACAACATGGGCTAATGAATCTGTGTCATTTCATTATTCACTGAATTGGAAAGAAAAATCCAACAAGGAAAAGCACCAGAACTTAAGCCACATCAGCAGCTACCAGCTCAAGAGGGCAAGAAAAAGCAGATATAACCAGATTACGAAAGTGACTGCATTACTCAGTCTTTGCTGAGAATCATGTGTTCCAGCTATCACAAAGAACTCTTTCTTATAGTTTAGCATGAAATTTACAGCATTTTCTCTTCCATGAAGTAGTATGCTTCTCCATCAAGAAGTTCTTTCAAAATAGGGGTAATAAAAACACCACAACAGTTCTAGCTTTTTATTTCTAAATTTGTTGAGAATCACTGGACTGAGTTTTAGTGGGGAAAACCCACCACCAAAGAACCTGCACTGATTTTCAACATTTTCTCTGAGCAATCAGAGTGAAAGTTAAAAGAACTATGCTCAAATAGAGCATAAAGATGTGTAGTCTTGACGATATGCACACTTCAGAAATTGAAAACACTGAGCAGCATTTCAACAGTTGAAAAAAACCCACAGAACTTACTTTTTTCAATGCTGTCTTTGCAAACAGCACTCAAAGTAGTATTTCTGATGATCAGCAAAGCAATTTCAAGTATGATATAAACACATCACATCGTAGAAGTAAATAAATAATGTCATTAACAGGGACTGACAGGTCAATCACTAACAGCAGTGTCGAGGCAGGGGACATTAACATATTTATATTCCTCTAAACACAAAAAATTCAAGCAGCTAAAAAATTCAAACACACAAAGCACACAAAGACTAACTGAATTACAGCAGTACAATTCCTGCATGGAATAGGCTGTTCCTCCCAAGCAACTTAAATGTCTTCATATACTGGCAAATAAATTTTCATCTCTCTACATCAGTGATTCTTAAGAGTTGGTTGCAAAACTGCACTAATTTACCAAAAGTCTATTCTGATTTTTAACATTCATATGAAAGACTTAACTAATTTTCCTGAAGATGAACTCAAAACACTTCCTTCAGCCAAATGAGCAAGAGCTCATTTATGGCCCTCTAGGACTCTCTTGAAGTGAAATGACAGCATGTATTCTTCAATGAGTCCATTTTTTCACATGTTAACTTGAAAGGAGCATTATCTGATTTAGATAAAAACATCATTAAATCTACTTTATAAGAAAATCAGAGAAATCCTATCCACCAAATCTTTATCAATATCACTAAACAGAGTAATTAGGTATGAACATATCCATTTACAGGAAAATGAGGATAATTAATTTTAGCCAGTCTAGAATAATTGCAGCATAGTCTGACATACTGTGATAAATTTTGAGGAATCTAAATGTGTATCAAAAGGCCTCTTCTGAGCAAAAATTACCCACATGTTTTTTGGGGTTTTTTTAAGAATGGCAAATATTCTTTGGTTTACACATATGAACACATCAGTTGGTTAAGAGAGAAAAAGGAACTTCCAAATTACATGACAAGTACCTTAGAAAAAGGAACTTTTTTTTTTTAAAATAGTCTGCTTTTTTTTTTCCATCAAAGCTCAGGCCAACACTTTGTCTTGTCAGGCAGATACCTAACTCATGGAGATTTCAGCTACAATCAGCCTTGGATACTGAGGTCCAATACTATTCTGGTAACACCACTGTCCTCCTCAGTGCGTCTGCAGATAATGACTGTCCATTATTGCAGCAATATCCGTGGCCACCTGTTCCTTTTCCCCCCCTAGAAAAGGCAGAAGTGGAGCAGAAGTAATAATCTTCCACATGAAGCTCTACCACCTTTATACAGCCTATTTCATGGGCTTCTTAGCCCTGTACCCTTTATTTGTCAACAGGACTGCTGCTTCTTCTGGAACAGGGCAAGCAGTCTTTCATCTCCACAGTCTTCCATTCCCATGGAATTTTATACTATTTAGTCTGAGAGTGCCCCCCAAAGATCCTTGTCTCATTAAGAAAGGGAATTCCTCCTCTTGCTCAAGCTGTGATCCAACCACAACACAAAATCCCGTTTTCAATTAACAAATCTACTAAGACGGGAAAATCTTGGCTCAAACCCCAATCATATGGAAGATCCATACACCCTATAATTTTCCTTGTACTGGAGTTCTTTTCCCTTTTTATCCAGGCCCAATTATTTCACAGAAAGTCATTTACTCTGAATGAGGACATGGGAGCTTCTTGTAGACAACAGTGCTTGTAAATTCAGTGCACAGTTACATCCACACTTCCTCTCAGAACATGCTGCCTCTGAGGGTGCATCAGAGTAACAAAAGGGGCATCCCAGACACTGCTCTGTACCTACCTAAGTAGGCAAACAGCACCCATCCTATCTTATGACTTACTATTTTCAACCCACCTTCAAAAAAAAGCAACCTTTTGATCACTCAGCTTTAGTTCCCTTATTAACTTCCACAGCCTGAGTCATCTCTGGTGATGACACTGCTTGGGGTTTTCACAACAACAGCTCCAACATCAAAGCAGACTAAAAAGTCTTGGACCCACATATTGATCAGACTTCACATACAGGTAGCCTCTTTTAACAGATCAGATGGAAAATTACTTCTACCTTACTTTGGCTGCAGTCAACTATTCATCCTGCCAGCCAGTCATTGTATCACTAACAACACCTTGTGGTATTTCTGTTGCTTGGAACATCATTCCTCATGTGTACAGTGTTTCTATACAATACTCTTCCTTTATACTCAAGCCTCCAAGATGCTTGGTAACAATAACACAGCTCATCTATTTCCATTGAAACCCTTGCCTGTGGCTAAAAAATGCTATTACCAATATTGCTGCAGATCCAGATCTCTACACTTCAGGCCTTAATACACCACCATTCCTTTACTTCTGTACACCATCCTCTCTGTGAGTCCTTTTGTCATCACACAACAGAAATTTCATCCATTCAGCTTTTTCTCTTTGATAAAACAAGTTTGAAGTATTGGCTGCTGGCATAATTTCTTACACATTTAACACTAATGGCTACATCTATATACAACAGAAAAACACTGGAAGGGGGAACATGAAAAGGTGTGGTAAAGAACTCAAAAGGCAATCTAGTCCAGTCATTTCATGAGACATCAGGAATTTTATTAAAGAAACACTGATTTTCCTCACTGAAGACAGCATTAAGTCACAGCCATAAAACTGACTCATTACAGCTACAGTTTGAATACTTGCAACAGTAAGCCACAAGCCACAACAAGTCTTGCATCCAACAAAACCGCAGCTACAATCTGGATTCAAAATGCATTATTTGGTGTATACAAACCTAAGCTGGTTCACCAACACTGGTTCCATGCACATTTCCTCAGAGCCAGTGCTCACCACAGCTATCACCAGCATCCCCCCAAAGCTCCTCCATCGTGTCAGCACCTAAACACAGGTATTCTCTTCTGTGAGATTTTTTCTCCCCAATGCAGTTAGGTCCCTGCACCAGTTTACCAAATGGCTCAAGGAACCCAGATGGTGCCACAGAGAAGGAAGAACAACAAGAAAAGGTTACTTTGCTCCCTGCAATCAAACATAACGTTCAGTTTGACTAATACTCAATAGACACAGTCTTCAAAAAATAAACATTCCCAGTCCCCACGCACCTGGGGACTGCAGCAGAGCTGTATCTCTTCATTGTAGCAGACATTTGGAAAGCCATGCAAGTCCTGACTGGACCGTGTTTGTTTTCAGTTGATCCTTTGGTGTGGCTGCTCCAGCTGTTGCCCAAGTACAGCACTGCCTCAGTCTTCATTCAGCCAACTACCACTGTCAATGAAAACATCTCACTTTAAGTGGGCAGCTGTGATATCACTTTTGCAATACGCTTTTTCTTCTCCAGAGGTCTGAAAAAATTAACAGTAGGGAAAATCATCTGCAAAGCAAGGGCAGTCCTAGCAGAAAAAAGCAATTTAGACAGCAGCAGCTACTGCTAGAATGCACCACGACAGGGCTCCCTGTATCCAGGTGGCTGATTGCTACTTTGGCCTGTACTTATTTTCCTTTGTACCTGTGCAGTTTGTTCCCTCCTCGGTTAACAACACTTCACGCAGCAGCCATTACTACTACTATGAGAGGTCCATGGGAGTTGTTGCTTTTTTGAATGCTTGGACGATTTTAAATTTGCAGTGCCAGAATATATGCATCTAGGTATTACTCATATAAGGAAAAATACAAAGCCAAGCCTATGTGAATTTTAATATATTCCCCTCAATGTAGTGAACTTGTCCTCTGACAGGGAGAAGCCAACTGTGTATGCAGGACTCACTGCCTGTCAGCTCTTCACAGGTACATCAGGGTGATCTGATACTACCACTAAAGTCAAGCTAACAGGGAACTGTACTTTTCCCTCACGCTCCATCCTGCCAAGGGGTTTTCTTGCTTCCCCTCACACTGCATACAGAGATTATATGATCACAAACCAAGTCATTTCAAATGGCTGATCCATCACCCCACTGCTGGAGAGAGTGGCAGATAACAGACAAGAAGAGGGAACTCAGCATGTTTGTCTGACAGTCAGCTAAAACTAGAACAGTTTCTCACAGCTCTCAATACGAAGAGACTCAATATGAAGAGTCCCATTAGACTGCCTCACAACTCCACAAAACTATACCCCTGTAGTCATGCTTTCTGTTCTCTCTCCAACTCACTCTGGCCTGGCACCAGTGTTGACACTCACATCTTCCCCTTGTCTCCTAATATCCACAGTCACTCTCAAATCTGTTCTGTTCACTGCTGCAGGAAGCAATACAAAAATCAATTTGTAAAATTGATTGTACATGGTATTTATACAACAGCTGACTTATTTGAGACTGTGTAAACTGGTTATGCACTGCTGCCTCCCTGAGCAAGGGTGAAATTCCTGGTCAAACCCACAGAACATTTTCCTTCTATTTAGAGATATTTAAGACAACCCCCCACAACTAACACAATGATCTTACACCTGTTCTTATAAACCAATTACATCTGTATATACTAAGATTTTAACAGTTACTTAACTTACACATTTGAAAGATGTCCTCTTTAGTTGGATGCTTCTGCAAAGTTAATTTAAATTCATTAACTTCAACAGAAAATTTTAAGAGCCACACTGATACCACCAACTAACATTTATATCATAACACCTGATGCCAAGAAGTCTCTCTATGCTGTATACTTCAAAGACTTCAGCCATTTTGAAGATAGTAGCAAAATACTGCAGTATTTCCCCCCAAAAGTTATACCAGTAACTTCAGTTTCAGTAGCTATCTTCATTAATACCTACATTTAGATTCCACAAAAGTGTAGCAAGAACCAAATGCTCTCAAACTTTAAGGAATGTCCTACCCAAAACTACAGGAATTCATTTCAGAAAATACACTTTCTCAATGATAAAAGAAATCAATTAAGGAAGGAAAGGCTTAGTCAGAAAACCAGACTAGTACTTAGCCTACAATTAAGTTGGAGCTTTGTTTACATTTTCCCCTTGGCAAGAAAAGGAAGTTATGTCTTCCACATTTCCTGCAACGAGCTCTCTCTGCACTTCCAAAGCATTTTTTTGTTCTGTAACATGAATATGCAAGTTTTACAGAACAGTCAAAAGAGCATCACAAATGTTGACATAACGTTGTTTCTCAACACAGAGGCACCAATCATGTACACATTTAATTTAATTAATTCAGCAACATCTACACATAACTCATGAGCACAGACTTTTAAAGGCTGCAGAGTCAAACAAGCTTATGGGGTGATTTTTTGTTTAAGTATTTGCTAAGGCAAATCTGCCCTTTGAGGAGACTGTTGACATGCCTTAACTCTTCCTTCTCCCCCCACAAGATTTAAAGCTTTTCAGATGTCCCAGAAAACTAAAAAAATAAGTAGATTTTTCAAAGAAATCAAACTTTTAGGAGGAAAGAAAGTCTGTTGCATTGCACTAATTACAGAAGTTACTCCATTAAAGAAACCCATTGCTCCTAATGTAATTGTAGAACACATTTTGTTCATCTCTTTCTCTCTCACGCACAACTGGTCCTTGATACCACAATTCCTTCACATTCAAAGAAAAGGCAAAATGCAGAAACTTTGCCAGCCTGTGCTCTACTTCTCAAATCTCCTTTGATTCTTCCATGATTTGAAAAGTTCATTAATATATAGAAAAAAAGACAACACTGCCTCAAAAAACAAAACAAAACCAAAACTAAAATCCAACAAAAACAAAACAAAAAAAAAACCCCTCACTTCCCTCTCTACCTAGATAATCATTCCCACGCAACTCTCCATTCATGTTCAATGAACAGAGCAGTTTTTAGCAGAGCAGTTTTTAGCTGAATCAGTTTTCAGATTAACAAAAAAAAAAAAAAAAGGTTCATTTCTACAAGGAAACACATTAATCTTGTATTTGTGGAAAAAAGGGTAAGTTCCCTTTCCTTCCAAACATAAAACAAGGATGAAACTCCAGATCCACAAGATATTTAAATAAAAGCATCCTCATTACTGTTGAAGATTGCTAGTGCCTAATACAACTGAGCTTTGAAGCAGCTAACACTCAGTCACAAAATGTGCCATTTTCCAATTTAATTCTCCAAATCCAATTCTCCAGCAAAAATAAGTTGGTAGCTAAAAAGAGAATGAGGGAAGAAGGGAAGGAGGAGAAAGGACAGTAGATGCCAAAGGTAGTGGTAGGGAAATACCTAGATTGGCACAAGTCTTTTAATCCAAAGGAGAAACTTTGAGCCAATAATTAACTGAGAAATTATGCAGCAACAAAATTACCTCAGATGTTCCCAGCAAAGAAATACAAATGTCTTGAGAAACTTAGAACAAGACACAACAAATTTTATTTTACTTGTAGTGGAAAAGCCCTGAGTAGTATGAACAGATATTTTATAAAGTTTTAAGAAAACTTTAAGATTACTTTAGAAAGTAGTAAGACTGTACTTCTGATTAACATCATTTTCAGAAGATGTGTAATTTAAGCTTTAAAGCCAACTTCAAGTAGTAATTGCCCCGGTTACAACATCAAAGACTACAGTCAAATGCAGTTAAAGACAAGCAGCTTTGATGCAGTGCAGAAATACTTATGAGAGTCACTTTACCAGAGGTTACCAGGTCTTCAGATCCATGCCTAGAACTACAAAATACAATTAGACAGGCCTCATACTGTATGTTAACCTTACTGTGTTAAAAGGGTATTTTGGCATTTCAAGTCCAAATACACATTTCCAGAAGTGCTTAATGGAGGACTAAACCCTACAGAGATTTTAATGACCAAATAAGAAGCAGGAGGTACTTTTTGACCTAAATATTGTACCTTTTAATGTATTCTAAAAAAATGATACATCAAATTATTATCTTAAATATTATCTTTGGCCATACAAAAAAACCTCCAAAAACCAAAACAGTCAGCCAAGTTGGGATTTGCGAATTTAAAGCAGTAAACACACATTTTTATCCAAAATTTAGATAAGCTAATCACTCATGAAAATAAACTGCAGAGAAGATGGAGATACTTGATACATTGGGAGCGTGGGGGGGCTCACAAGGACAATGAGTAGCTCCTCATGCTGTCATATACATTCCTCTGTAGAAATTATGCTGCTTACATCCAGCTCACCAGTAACAACTGCTGCCTCTCAGTACTGACACAGCCTAGATTATTCCTCCTCCAGTACCAAGGCCACCACTACACTGAGTAACACAAAGCTCCCCATCTCCAGTGTGCATTTTGTCAACTCAGCATTCTTATACCTTGCTTGTCTCTGTAGTATAATAAAACAATTTCAAAGACTTCCCAGAAGTACATTATTATAGACTGGCAAAGGTATTTTCAACTTCAAATGACAGTATAAGCAACTTGATGTATTTCAGAGAGCAGCAGTCACTACTAGAATGACTGTAAAGAAATCCATGAACCTATTAACATTATCTTCTCTACCTGCATTCTAGACATTTTATATGCATTTCATTTCATCTCTCAAGATGTCTGAAATTGAGATGTCCAGTACAGGATGAACCAAGATACAAGACATCAGCCTTTAATATATTCACATGCTTCGTTAGTCTGGGATTCGTCAGGGTTTTTTTAAATGGGTAATACAAAATTCTACTGTGTATATGCCTACACTCCTTCCTTCTTCAAGATGAAATCTTCTGGTCATTCAGATAAGTATCACAAGCAGCTTCAGAGGTTGTTAGCCATTTATGTATTTTAAGACATGCATCTGGGTACATGAGAAAAACCTCTAAATGCCCCAACACGTAAAAAGAACTTCAGCACAACCTCATCTTATACACTGCAGAATTTCAGTGGATAAGCAGTATAATTATCACAGTAGCAGGAAGGCTTTAAATAAGACATCTTTCTAGACAAAGTCAAAAAATCACCAAATCCACAGCAAACCCAGTTCTAACAGTCAATGAACCACTTCTCCCCCATCTTTACATCACAAATCATCATTTGAAAAAAGCTAAAGCAGAAGATCAAAAGAGATCAGAGAATAAGGGAAATACTGTCTTGTTGCATTCTGATTGTATTTGTTATGTTAGAATGCTTTTAATTAGCTCTCAAGCAGCCTTTCCAATATTGGGGTCAGGAGAAAAAAAGCATGAAAAGGAACTTTTGTCACTCATACTGATTATTTTTAAAGCACTTAAAATAACCTACCCATTTACAGAAGTTTTATATTCTTCATTGCAGTACAGAGATCTGGAGTAGCAGATGATAAGCAAAGCAGCACTTCTATTTCTCACTAATGCAACGTGATCTACTTGGTCACTCAAAAATTACTTCAATTTTCATATAAATAGGTATAAAGTTTTACTCATGTTGGATGCCTTCACAAGAAACTGGTATTCTTGCTCTTTACAAAACCTTGATTAAAATCTCAGGGGCAGACTATGAGAACAATCTTCTCTCACCCAAGCTGCAGTTTAAAATACACAGGCAAGCACACAGAGATATATTTTGCAGCTCTACTGATCCAACAGAGCTTCTGCAAGTTCTGGGTCAGAAAATAATAAGCCCAACTAAAGAACCAAGCAGCAGTCACTTATTACTTTACTGTTTACATCAACTCCTTCAAGTTTAGCCATTGTTACCATCAGCAGAATGGCAAAATGTCCTGATAGTTATCCTGAAACTAGGTTTTAACAGATCTTGAACAAGATTTCTAAATTAGAGGAATCTTGCATATCATTAACTAGCTTGATCTCTCTCCAAAGCACTTCCCAGTAGATAATGTCAAAGATCAGAAGTGATGAAGAAAAAGAGATTAATCTTAAAAGCTGCAAGTTACCATAATGAATGGTCCTGTAAGAAAGAGGAGAGAGTGGAAATAAAAAAGTTCTTTAATACTATGGGGAATCACAATAACTGCAGAACTAGAAAGATATTCTCTAAAAGAGATTTTAAAAAATTAAATTGTACCCTTTACTATTTACTACAGTGGGTTGGAAACAGGGTATGATAGCACAGAAAAGCCAGGATGAATACAAAAAATCTAGTATTTTTAATACAGGAAGAACTGAAGAAACAATGACGTTTGAATGCCATAAAAATATACAGTATGAATGACCACTGAATTGGGACAAAACCTGAGGACAAGGATCAAACAGGATTTAGAAAATTATCGGTCAGTTACACAGGTAATGGCTCACGCTTAAATGCCAAGTTCAAAAAACAAAGTAAG
The DNA here is from genome assembly GCA_013397555.1 of Urocynchramus pylzowi. NCBI lineage: Eukaryota > Metazoa > Chordata > Aves > Passeriformes > Fringillidae > Urocynchramus > Urocynchramus pylzowi. Next base: position 1,027,025 of record VZRH01006013.1, read on the forward strand.
ACCATTCAGAAGATACTTCTGAAACATAAAACTGATTTAAGAAGATGTTGTCCAAAATACTATACCTCCACACTTAGTACTGAAAGCTTCTTCTTAATCAGTTTTGACTGCTGTTAATTTTTTTCTTGCATGCTTTAGCACTTTAACATCTAAATAACCAGTTTAAACCAGTGATGACAGAAAATCCCCAACAGGCTGGACATGTCTGCAAGGCCACCAGACATGGTGGTGTAAGCTTGCACAACACCTGCACACAATGGAGCAAACAAATCAGATTTAAATTTAACTAAGTATATAGTTAGGTATGTACTTGAATCCAGCACATCAGGCAACACAGTTCCACCCTGATCCCCTTTACCTCCCTGGCCTCACCTCTACACTGTGCAAACAGGCTTTCCACAGCAATGTGATGACCCAGATGAAGGATCTGACATGAATTTATTTTGTGCTTTAGTGGTTTATTTTTCATACAGATCAATTTCCTGAGTGTTTCAGAGTGAAGCCATGTAAAAAGCCCCACCAACACAGCTGAGGGGACAGTGCAGGAAGTAAGGAAAAGCAGCAGTGTACTGAAAGTGTTTAAACCAATTTTGCCACTAAGCATTTATCAAGAACCTCATAGGCATCCTTATTATTGTGGGTTCCCCCTGCCAGTGGGATAGGGAACAGAAAGCAAAGAAAAAACAATGCAATAAAACTCATGGGTTGAGATAAGTACAGTTTAATAATTGAAATGAACTAAAATGTAATAATCATATTATAATAACCATTTCAATCTCCTAGTGTCCATTTGCTACATAAAAAGCATCACTACAAAGTATCATTCTTGGGAGACATGCAGACAGACTGGATGGGTGTAAAATGCAAGACTAGAATCAAATGTGGCATCTGCAGCTCCTTCTTATAGTTCAGGCATACTAGTAAGCTAACACAGGAAAGAGCATTCTAAAAATCCACAATAGCTTCTATTCAAAGATTTAGGGGCACTGACAAGACTTATCTTTCAAAGAACCTGGGAAATGAAACAAAGCAATAGCTAGATGACCCACTGGAAGCTCACTTAACATATCTGAACTAGGATTCCTGGTCCCCACTGCGTGTACAATAAAGTTGTGCATCAGGTTTCCAGACTAGTGTGGAAAAATGGGAAAAGCCATTGATCTGGTAACAGAAATCAAAAGCCATCTAAATATGCTAAGAAAAAGCAAACAAACAAAAAGAAATTTAGAGTTAATACTAAAACTTGCAGTTCTCTATCAAGGATTTGCTGTAAGAGCAGATTCTCATCAGTCTCATTAGGAATACAGTTATTTCTTCTTAAGTGCAATCTCACAGTTTCCCTATAGATCTGTTTATTGATTAATGTGAACTATACACAGTCCACAAATATGTCCATAGGATATTTTCATTCATCTTACTGTTTGCCTCTGAAAGGCAGCCAGCCACAACTTTGGTCACCACAGTGTACCCAAGACCTCAGAAAAACCCCCCCTTTTCTTGCATGTGGTCTGAAATATCAAGAGCAAACAAGCATCAGGGTGGTGGCAGAGCAGCAAGCAGGGTTAGTGTCCCACCTCCTCCCATGGCCATGTGCAGGACCCCAAGACACCACACCACCAATGCAGCTTACTAACAGGACAGAAGACATAGTCCCAGCCTAAAATTTGTCCCCAACAAGCCTTGAGATTGTCATCAATGACAATCAATCTGTAAACCTGACATCATGTATGCAGCAACTTGAAAGGCCGCTTTCAAAATGAAGACTCAATATTTTGTTGTTAATTCACCAAGCTCTGGCAGATTCATGAATTAAATTTAAAAAGCTAGCTGCAAAGGCAGCACATTCTACTCCAATTTAACAGTGAGCAACATAGCTTCACAACACAAAGTTTGGAGCTTCTCAGACAAGCTTGAAAACTAAGAGAGGAAAAAAAATTAAAAATCCCTACGACAAATCCACGCAAGTCTTCCAGGAGAGCTTATAAAAGTAATTCTATTCCTTCATGTATGAGTCTTTGCAAATCAGTCCATGCCAGCTATAAGCACTACACCACCACTGTATCTATGACTCAGCAAGGGAATCTGGACATATGAAGAGAATTTACTTACTAATGTAAGAGGTAAGGATTTTTAAAATGGTAACAATTGCAACAATGCCACAGTAAATGAACCAAGACAACTTCTAGTTTGTATGCTTAAACATACAAGGAGCACGGTCAGATTAGAATGTCAAACCCATTTATACACTGGCTGAAGTTTGAAAGCAAGTAAAACAATGCTTAGTGCAGCTGAGCTGAAATACAAAAGATTCAACAGCTGTTTTCATCTCCAATGAACAAAAACAAACACTGGCTGTACTTTTGACACAAAACACTGAGCTCCATTTCCAAGATTACCTGTGTGCAGCCCAACTATGCAAGTCTAACTTTAGAGCTGAATACAAACCAGTGAGCAATTGGCAGCTTTGTGCTGTAACTTAAGATACAAGCTTGATTTACTGTGACATTCATCACATGTTTACATATAAGCACGAACAGATAGTACTGTTTACATGACACTAATTGACACAGCAAAGTAGCAAGTTCTTAAATGGCTCAATAATGCTTTGGTCCTTCAACTGAGACTAGTTATCTAGTTGATAAATTATTCCAAAAAGGGAGAAAACATCACAATCCATACCTTCTCAATACCTTATGTTCACACAGATATTTCACATAATAAGCACTCAGACCTTGCCTTGTAAACATCACGGTCCACAGAATCTGTACATTACTAACAGCCTTCTGTTCCACATCCTCATAAATAACATCTACAGAATTATTTTTGTTACACTGGTAGCAGACTCTTAGTCAACAAGGGGTGGAGGAAAAAGTATTTTCATTGAACTCTTAAGCAAAAGGTTCAAATGGAGAAGAACCTAAGAAGAAATTCCCCTCCCTGCACCACCCTGTGTGAAGGATACTAACACAGAACTAGGATGAAGCATTTGGAACAATAAAAGAGAAGGTTCTAAGACTCATCCTGTTCCCTGAGATCTTTCAGACAAAGAGGATAAAGCTTTACCTCCTTAAGCTTTTCAGTGTCTCAACATGAGTTACGAGGTTTAAAAAAGTTTTATTTCAGCTTCTGTTATTATTTTCTCCATTTCTAAATGAAAACAGAGCATGCAGTATGTGGCAAAACCTGAGGTGATCACATCCCAATGGTAAATCTGCCAAACACTTTAAATTTGTTATTATATTACACTGGTTTGAAGCAAAGCCTCAAGCGATGCCACACCGCCTAAGGTAAATTCTCACACAAACTATCATTGCATCAACACGTATTTTATTATTCTGCTATCGTATTTTATGTCAGTACTCGACACGTGTGTCATCTTTCACCCAACGGTCTCATATGGGATGGCGGGGAAGAGCAAGTAGAAACACGAACCAACAGAAGAGCACTTATCCCACTGGCAGCAGGAATATTCCAGAGGCACGAGCGAACACATCACCTACAAAGCTCTCCAAGTTTCTCCAGGAACACTGCGGTAACACCTGTACAGAGAGGAGCGGGACAAATCCCGGGGCAGCCGCGACCTCCAGGCCAGGGCACGGCACGGGCTGACCGGCACCGGCGGAGCCCCGCAGCCTCGGCGGGCGAGCGCGGCCGCACC
>VZRH01006013.1:1031196-1061112 GCA_013397555.1 Urocynchramus pylzowi
CGGCGCTGCCGCCTCTGCCGCCTCCCGGTCGGTGGCCCTGGGTGCCGGTGGGTGCCCGTGGGTATCTGTGCTTTTCCCCGCACAGCTGGTCTGGGATCGTGGGGAAAAGCCGAGCCCGGCGTGTGTGCCCCTGCCGCGACCCCCGTTCCAGCGCCGCGTGCCCTGCCTGCTCTGTGTGACACATCTCCCAGGCTTGTTGCCATGCCCAGATGCAGAGGTGTCTGCGATGTAAGTGGTGTGTCAGCACGTGTTCTTTGTCCTTGAGACTAACGTAAGCTGCTTATATTAAGCCTATGTCTGTCTCCTTGCTTTGCTAAACTGCCATGAGCTTGTTAGAGGCAGGGCACAGTCAGATTCCAGTTGTATTGTTCGTACCAGGAATATATACTGCTCACCTGGAAATAAACTCCCACCACCTTTCCAACTTCTGATAACCCTTCTCAGCATAAGAAATTAGTATTTCACTCGTCTAGATGAAAGTAGGTGCCAGCAGTAAAAGTGCTTCTAGCTGTTCCCACCATTGCTGGTACCATGACAGCTACATTTTCTTCAAAGAAAGGTGCATGTTGATACAGTCAGGATTGGCAGGTATCTGCCACCATGATCACTGTTTCCTAAATCAGTGAGAGTGACCAAAAATACATGTCAGCATTTTATTAGAACAATGAATACTCTTTAGAGAACTGAACAACTTGTGCCCGCTAAAAGAACGAAGCACCACGTGTCTATATATGAGAAGGTCTGAGAAAAGTTCCATGCATGGGCCAAAAATCTGGTTAAATCACATGCTAGAAAATACTCAGCAAGCTGAAAGCCACATCTATGATTATTCCTGGTTGGTGAAAGCAAGCTATGAGTGATTACATCCCCTCCTGATTCTGCTGACAGTCCATTTCTGGAGGGAAGCCTTCCTCCCACTTGGCATCCTGCTGTCCTCCACCTCTGTAATTAACTTGCCTGAATGCTGCAGACCTCCCTAACTACCACTTGGCTGGGCATCCCATAGTGCTCAGCAGCTTACCAAGGAGCTCGGGATAAAACAACCTCTAATATATTTGCCCAGGCTGTAGACTGTTTTCATGCTGCTTTCAGCCTAAAACCAGAGAAGCAACACAGTTGGGTTTATAGACAGTATCATGTACTCCTTGGGGTTTTAACCATCGTAGTTATTTATATCTTCTCTGTTACTGTTGTATACGAGAGCATCACAACCTTTCACTTCCAAATCTGCGCAGTACCAGAGAGGAAGGAATTCTTATCACTGGAATTTAATCGATGAAGTTCATGCTGACAGGGTTATGCTTGTATCTGTTCAAGGGAGGCTATTTCTTGTAAATGGGATGTCTTTGCAAGCTGTTGTTGCTGTTGTTGCTGTTGTCATGAGAGCTCATAAAACTGACTGGCAGGCAGAGCTCAGCCTCTTTGAGCTATTGCCTGCTAGAGCCTTCCCACCTTCTCTTTCTGTCTCTTTTCTTGCACCTGCCCTAAGCCTGCTTTCCATTTCCTGCTATTAGGAACCCTGATGTGGAATACCATATTGACAGTGTTCGCCTTGGTTTATATTACCCTGTTTTTCTGTAGAATTGTGTTATATATGTTCATATTGCCTGCCTGGACATATAAGGATTTAGGTCTATGACCTCTCTGCTAAAACATTTTTAACTCAATGATCCATTTCTCATTTGGGTCCTTATGCACACTGCAACTTCAAGAAAGGCTGAGGCACCAAAGTCAGGCAACCAACAGACAGAAACCATTGCAAATTAAACAGCAGTAGTTTTAAAACACATGGAACTGTTAATTTAAATGTATCTGTTAGGAGAAATTGTTGCAGATGAGGTTCTTAAATATGAACAATGTGAGACAACCCCAGCATCAATGACATCTCTATGTCATTCATGATTTACAGTATCATTGTTACGGTTTTAGCAGTGGCTTGCTGAGAGCAGCATAGAAGTAAGAACAAGTTGAAGTTAAATAAGGTTCAGGTCAGAGAGCTCTTAGACTGAAGGAAAGTAGTACACCAGCTTGGTTTTCAGGTGAGAGGAACCAGTTATGAATTTGTTCCCAAAGTTCTTTTGTTAGGTGAAAAAGACCAGTCAATTCTCCAGCAAACCTAGGTCATAATCTTCTAGGTAATGAAAATGAGAAAGGAAAAGAAGACTTGCAGGCTGAATATTTGTTTTGTTAGTGGTCTTTTTTAGTATTCTAATATCATTAATTAGAATGTAGTCAAAACGGATGGTTAGATTAAAGTACGAAGATCTTGCTCTGCAATAGTCATCCTTCTAGTAGCTAAAATAAACCTTCTTTCTTATGACTCAGACACAAACAGTATGTTGGGTAACAACTTAGGGGAGACATCTGGCAGGTTGGAAGCGAGGATGGCTACCATGTGCTTTCTTTTACTTTAGACTTTAAAGCATAGAGGTCACCCCTTGACTGCAGCACACTGGCTCTGTCTTTGAGGATTGTGTGGTCTCATGGACCCGACAGCTGGGAAGCACGCTGAAGTAAGCTGACTAACTCCTTCTGCCACTTGGGATCTTGGTGCACAAGACAGGTTATAAAACACTGAGTTAAAAACCTTGCTGTGGAGGAGTGGGAAATGGAAGCTAATTGCATTTCCATGCAGGTAATGTGTTTTCTGAGATGAGAGGATAGGAGATTCACACTGTCTGACAAACACCCCCAGAGCATGTGCACTCGCATCGCTTCCCTGATCATTTCATTATAATCCTCACTCCACGTTCTGAGAAATAAATTGATCTTCCATTTTTATCAGGATTTAGATATGTTTGGTTTGATCAATTTAAAATAATTCCTTGATGTCCCAATGAGTAAAATCTTATATATTGTAAAATGTCATCTCCTCTTTAAACAAAGAGCAGAGTGAGAATCTATCTGAGCTGCACAATGGTTCTCAGTACCTCTGCTCATACAGAATTATTCATGTTTTTGCAGGGACTTCTATAAAATGCTTACTGATGATAATCACTGTACATATACATTGCATTTTATCTACAAATTCAAGAGTTTTAGGAAAAATTGATTATGTGCCACGACTTACTAAAAATAAAACCAACCCCAATGTCTACTGTAGTTCATTTACCCTTCATTTGCACCAGGAAGATCGAGCTTTGAAATGTCCTTTGGATGATATTTATCAGAGTTTATTGTAGAGAAAATACACTTGAAAAAGAAAACCCAACCAGTTAACTTCCATTGCTTCATTTTTTGTCTGTGATTATTTTCTTAGACTTGTAGATGTTTCATTTGATTTTCATTCCAAATGTGTACTGTTTGTGATTATTAATAACGTATTTATTTGTGTTGTGTGGAGGCTGTAATCACCCTCAGGGTCCCTCTCTGCTGGATGGTCTGCCAAACACAGATTACAGTACATGGCCTAGAGAATTTACCTGTTAACTGGAAGGTGTGATCATGGAAGGTACCTCCTGCAAACCAGTGAGAAAACCAAATGGGTGTAGTTTTCAGTGAGAGCTGGGTCACACCACATGTTGCAGAAGGTACCTCTAGGTACCATGCCTACTACAGAAATAATGTCAATTGCATTAGTTAGAAAATACAGTTCTGTCTTGCAGTAAATAACATGGTTTTATTCATGATTATTTCAAGTGTGACTTTGTACCATTAAAGATAAAATCCTTAAAGTCCAGTTTATCATGATTTTTTTTATTAGTGTATTTCAGTTCAATTTTACAGCACTCAGGAAAGTATATAATGGCTAAAGAAAAGCTCAGAATATTTAAAATATCTGTTTATTGATATCTGATCCACAATAACTGAATGCTCAAGGGCTGAAAAATAGATTGAAGACTGAAGCTTATTTTTCTAAACAGGCTTTATTTTTATCAGTGGTATTGATGAGATTCTGTGAATATGAAGATCTGGACCGTAACTAGCTCTTTAATATTATTCTATGTCTGTTGTCTTCTTACTATCTGGGCTTTTCTCGCTATCTAAACCTACTTTAAAATTTTATAGATGGTTATTTGCCATACTCATGGACACATTGGTCATTACACTTCAGCTGGGAGACCCTCAAAGAACAGACTGCAGTTGACATGCAAGCCACAGTAATAGTTTTTATGTAACCAGTGATGGCAGAGCAAGACCTGTGCTTCCTTGTGTGAAATAGGTGCTGTGGAAGCACAGCAGTGACAGAAATGCTCTTTCTGCCCTGGTTTTGCTCGTTCCTTCAATCACCAGATCTTCACACAGGGAGAAGAGAGCTCTGTGTTCTGGCAAGAGTGCTGAGGAGGGAAAGTGAGGGTAAAGGATTTTGTTTGCTGCAAGCAGAAGAGAAGGAGGCTGCCCAGGGACATCTGTGATGGGGGCTGCCATGTAACTGGGATCTGCCATGAGATCTCTGCCTGTTCTGTGATGAAGAGAATTCCCTCTCAGTATGTGCAGGGGAAAGCTGAAGGGCACAGAGCCACTGTGCTCTTCTGGGAAGTCTGGTGAATTGAATGAGGTGAAGTAGTTGTATCCAGCAGGGGAAAAGTGCAAACTATTACTGTGAAGATGTTAAACAGGCCCTGGCCCAAGCACGTGGTAGAAAAGTCATGTACATCAGGGGCCTTTGAAGAAGCACAAGGGAAAGAAGGAGCATCAGATTCCAAGGTAAATTGGGAAGCCTGGAGATAAGTGTCTGTCTGTGGAACAACCTGACACCTTAAGAAATGAAGACAAAGTTGGTGGTGATTTATGTCAGGAGGTTAAACCTTACAGAATTAATGGCCTTTGAAGTCTGTGGCCTGACAATGCTGGGCAGCCCATGATCATTACATTTAGACAAACCAGTTTGTACCTACATTGGGAGGTACAAACAAGATCTCAAATTTAAGCTCACAAAATTAATTGGCTTGCTTGTGTGACTTTATGTAGCTAACTTATGTTAGTATGTTTGTTAGCTTTATGTAGCTAACTTCTGCACATTCACAGGGAATATCTCCAGCTCTGATCACCGAAGCATTTCCTAAAAGCAGCGTTACCTTATTGTAAATCAGATTTCATTTGGATTGACCTTTAGTCGGGTCCTTAAAAGGAGGGGACACATATGTTATGTGTACATAAGGGGGTTGGTTGTTGTTGCTGGTGCTACAGTGTCACTGATGGTCTTGGTAAGGGTATAATCCCTCATCCTGTGGCTGCATTCCTTGGTAAATGCTCTTTGTAATTTCTCAATAGAGAGAAAGATGCCAAAACCAAACCACTGATGATGATGGCAATTGCTTGCCTTGGTTGTGTAAACCTGCACTGCTGGTCTTTTCCTGCCATGCAGTACTTATCAAATACTTATCAAATGGTGCTTTTCCCCCCATTTCTGTGTGCAGTGTGCACAATGTAAGATGTTTGTGGAATGAGCAGTTACTCAGTACATTGATCTCTCCTCACAGTTCAGTGTGACACTATGCCTACTTTGCAGCACACTTCAACGTAAATGCAGAGTTGCTACCTTCCTAAAGCCCTTTCTGTGGCACCTGAGTCCTTCACAAACACAAATGAATTTTCAAAAAGCAGTTGCTATATCCACCCTGTAGATTACAATGTGAGGCACAGAATTATTCAGATGGAGAATCTGCTTGGTGTGGGGCTCAGTTGGGTACCCAGGCCCTTGTGGGCTCTGGGCAGTGCTGCAGCACCTGCTGTGCTCAGGGCTCCTGTCCTGTTCTGTTCACTTGCAGCTGTGAGCCTGCCCTCCTGCAGACTTGCCTCCAGGATTTCGAGTCAAGCACTCAGAACATGAAGAACAAACAGCTAACTACAACTTCTGAGAAGTTCAAGTAATAACTGATTATTACACTGTTTTTCTTTGGCAGAGGCAAGGTTGGATTCCCAGGGGAGCACTTAGCTAGGAGACAGTCATTTCTCTTCCTAAATTTCCTGCCTCGTGCCATCTGTGCCTTCCAAGTTCTGCAGCATGCTGACCAAAGATTAACATATGGACTTTTTTTTTCTAATGTGCATCCCTGATTTATACCCAGAATAGGTTCATCCTATAAATCATCTATCTGTTTAGACCCTGCTATGACCCAGTTGGATCTGAATGTCATAAAGTGCAGTTATTGATGTTAAAAATAGTTTTCCACTGGAACCTAGATACAGCTTTTGATTACATAGCATCAGCTGAATTTGTAGCACTGACTGGAATTTGTCTATGTACTTAATGTATGGATCAAATAACTAACGGGGAAGTTCATGCTAGAAAGATGATAGTAGATAATCAGTGGGAGGTACAAGAACTGATAATTTGCATATAAAGCCTGTTCATAGATCATAGACTCAATTAGGTTGGAAAAAACCTTTAAGATAATTGAATCCAACTAATAACTCAGCACTGCCAAGTTCACAATAAACCATGTTCCTAAGCACCACATCTGGACATCTTTTAAATCCCTCCAGGGATGGTGACTCCACCACTCCTCTGGGCAGCCTGTTCCAATGCTGGATGACCATTTCAGTGAAGAAATTCACACACAAAATCTCACAGAGGATCACTTAAGTTGGAAAAGACATTGAAGATTACATACTCCAGCCTTTGGCTGATCTCTGCTCTGACAACTAGACCAGACTGCTAAGTGACACATGCAGTCATTTCTTGAACACTTCCAGGGATGGTGGCTCCATCACCTTCCTGGGCACTAGGGCATTCCAATGCTTAGCAACCCTCTCTGTGAAGAATTTTTTCCTGAAATATCCTGAGCTGGAAAGGATGCACACAGATCATCTAAGCCCAAGTCCTGGTCCTGCACAGAACAGCCCTGAGAATCACACCATGTGCCTGAGACTGTTGACCAAATGCTTCTTGAATTCTGTCAGTCTTGGGGCTGTGACCACTTCCTTGGTTCTTTGAACTTAAGTTGAGCTGGTAAGCCTCCTGAGAAGCTGCTTGATCAATAGTGGACAAGTCTTGTAATGTTATTGCTATCCTTGTTCTACAGTCTCAACAAAGAAACCTGGATGATGAACCTGTTATCAAGCTGAATAGTGTCTGGACCAGACTGAGTGAGTTTGGTTTCTGAAAGGAACCAGAAATTTTTGGAGTGCAAAGTAAGAGCAACAGACAGATTAGCCAGTGGTCAGAGGGGGAGGCAACATTGAAAGCAGTCAACATGATGGAGATCTGAGCTCCCTAAACAGAGGTGAGGATGGTAATGGACTGCTCTCAACCAGCAAAATTTTCCTTGTGTCAAATCTAAATATTCCTTACTGCAATTTAAGTTCACTACTTTTTGTTCTGTCAACAGCAGACATGGGAAACAGGTTATTCTCTTAGTCTTTTCAAATACTTTATTGCACAGGTCTGGAAGACAGTCACCTTCTCCCCTCCTTCTCTACTCAGACTAAATAATTCAAACTTCTTCTTCAGCTTTTTCCTGTGGATATGTTGTGGCTCTTAGTGGTTCTCCTTACACTTCTTTGTTGTCTTTGTGATTAGTTCTTGAAGTCTAGGTCCCAAACTAGATACCAGATTGCAGTACAGGTTATACCAGTAGATGTGCTGTAGGGTATTCTTTCAAATGCTTCACAGATGATATTCCCAATATTTTACCTTCTTGTATTTTGTGTGATCAGTTATCCTGGGTGCAGAATATTCTGTCCTTTGTTATTTGTCTAAATTTTCCCTTGTTCCTGTTGCATTGCCTGTGACTGAGACAAGTTGGCTTTGTTTCACACACCTCCTGTTCTTTCTCCACTTAGCATTACCCTGCAACTGTGCCATTCATGTTTTTCTAAGGAAGGACAAATTTTCTGACACTTCATTTCTTCTTGCTCATATTTTGCTTTGGACCTGTGAGTTCACTGATTTGCATAGAAAGCAGACTTTATGGTCTTTATCTTGCTGTTCCTCCTCACCCCCTTCACAAAAATGAAGAACACTTACTTCCTAGTCTCAGCTACCTTTTCTCTACATTCTCTCTACTGCTTGCAATCAAATGGAAAGTGAGCTCTCTTCTACATATTCAGAATAAACACATTGCTAAATATCTTCTAAGGGTTTTCTGGACAATCTGTTCTATATATTTTTTTCTTAATAAATATGCAGATGCTAAATCTCCATGGCTTACAAATTTGTACCTTTGGCTGATTCTCCTAGCTGGTCTCAAAAAGCCTTGTCTGCATCATCTGCCCTGTTGAGTGTTTCTGTGACACCACCCTTGTGCATTTCCTTCTTTATCATTGTGTGTATGTTAATGTTACAGTAACATGGATTATTCCTCTCTCAGTTGTGCAACTTCAGTAGTAACTGGTTTATTGTATTTAAGATTCCCAGTACTTCTTGTTTATTTCCTGTTTCTTGCATTAATAAACAAATATCTGAGATGTTCAGGGAATTGACTCACTGTCCTTCACAGCCTTCTTATGACCCTTATGAATGCAAAGCAAAGATACCAGTCCCCATTTCTTGACAAGGTGGACTGAACATCTGCCCAGTGATTTGTAGAATAGTGTTTCAGGAGCCCAAGCTCTTCTGCTGCTACAATTTATGCAGACAAATGCTCATTTTCAAGATGTCTTTCTCACTCTCTTGCCCTTAAATCACAACTGGAAGAATAAAAAAGAGTTCAAGGTGACTCCCTGGTTGCCTCACCCTCACTCTTTGCACCTTGCAGTTAATACCTGTCCCTTCAGTCTCTATTCTAGAAGTATCCTTGGCACTCACATGGATGAAGAGCATGAGGAATAATCATAAAACTGGTGGGGCTTCCTCATCTCATGAAGACCCAAGTCCTGGAAAGAAAGAAGCTATGAAGCATTGACTGAAGATGTTTTGCCTTTTCAGACTGAGAGGTGTGTAAGACAACAGTGTTGGCTGTTCCAAAGATGGGACCAACCTGTTTTACTTCCTGACAGTAGTAGTGCTGATGGTGCCAGGGGGATTTGCAATTCCACACCAAGTCACAAAGCATTTCAGACATAAATGAAATGTTATTGACAGGTTTTAGTTGAGAAGTAATAGTTAATGAAAACCTATGACTCCTACTGTGAGATCTGAGATAACATTAAGTGTTAGCTGTGTCTTGTTACCAGAGAAAAAGTGCATGGAAAATGACACAAATACTGACACTAAGATTCTGATGAGTCTTTTAAATAAGAATTTAAGATAAGTAGGTCCTGTATGGGCATAGTGGGATCCTGTTATATTCATGGGATAACTACTGAAGATGAGGGACTGGTATCCCTAGAACATCACAACCAAGGATTAGAATTTGCTGCACCTGCCTACAATATATATGGAATGGGTAGTACTCATATATCCCATGAAAAGCTTCGAGCTAACAGCCAGAGTTACAGCAATTGCCTGAATGAGATGATTGCTTTGGAAGCCCCTTTTACATAGAAGTAGTTTTAGGCTGTGTCAGATGTAGTTCTGTGTTGACTGATGATTCAAGGGTTTTTGTATGCAGAGTGTAGGTGTAGATCCTAGCAGATAAAGTGAGCCCTGAATGCAGTAAACTGAAATTGATAGCACATCACAGTGATTTAAATTAATAATGTGCTGAAAGTCTGGTTTTGCTTACGTTTCAAGATTTTGACTCTGCCTCTCTTTTTACCTTTGAAGTTAACATTCACTGCAGAGTGATCTTTGTTTTCTCCCAAGTACTTTCATCCTCTGCCTCAGGCCATCCCATGTATATGGTAGGAGATCTGTGTGAAAAGTTTTTTCAAATCCCTCCTTAAAATTAATTTCTGCTATGAATCTTATAAGCAATGATAAGCTGCTACTGTTTGCTGTGCTGCATGGGGTGTTCACCTCATTACTCACCACTTTCAAAACAAAGGAGCCTCATGTGCCAGAAGGTATTACCTTGGTAAGACCAGTTCTGCTTCTGTAGACCTTTGCACCTGTCTGAGGATGTCAAAGCATAATCTGGCTGTGAAAATGGTATTTTAGGGTGAAGATAGGTCTCTGAGGCTTTGTTGGGACAGTGAATCCACCAATTGCTTTCATGATATTGGAAGGGAAAAAATGAATTAATGTCAGATCCTGATAATTTTTTCTCTTGGTGTCTGTTTCTCTTCCTATTTCACTTTCTAAGGAGTTCCTTTATTTGACCTGTTTAGATTCTAGCACAGCTCCTACAGTAGTTTTTGTGTTGCTGTATGAATAGCTCCCAGCCTTGTGGCATAACATTTACTGGCAATCCATACCCTGCTGAATTATACCTGTGCTCTGGAGACACCAATCCAGGATTAGGCATGGTGAGCAAGTCTTTTATTAGAGCAATGGAACTAATGCAGCCAAGCTGTTACATCACAGCTTGGGGATATAGAACCTAATTCCCAGAGTAGTACAGATATTTAGCAAGGGGTTGGGCATTTCTTTGCTGCACACCAGAGATGTACCCTTAGATTCCTACAGGTAGCATTCACGTTTGGTCCATAATTCTCTGCAAGCAAACTTTGGAGGTAAAATCAGTGTTGCAGGCAGAAGACAAAAATGTCAAAGACCACCAGCTGAAATGGATGGCCTGGCTCTGGACTGGACCCAGGATTGCAGTATCCTCCAGAGCTGAACATGGCAATTACTTTGTGATGCCTATCCATAACAGCAGAAAAAAACCAAAAGATTATGTTTTCTTCAGACCTCATGAAAAAAGATCACCTCTGGTGGTTTTAAAAGTAGGCACAGTACATATATGCAAATTGGATGAATGGAGGTACTGACTAGCCTGCTTTTGCAAGCCTCCAGCTGATAACAATCAACTCTTGGGATAAATTTTTTATTGTCTTGTCCAAAATCCAGCGTGTTGAGCAATCATACCATGGGTTGTCTCCTCCCTCTGTCTTGGTTGGCCCAGTGCCACTGTCTGCAGTTGTAGAGTGCCAGTTTATACCAGCTGGGACTCCTGACTGATTTGCTTATTCATCAGGTTCCAAGGGGAAAATATAAATAGATATAAATAATACTTCGCTCTCTTACTGCTCTTTACAGAAAAAAAACAACCAAAAACAAACAACAAACAAACAAACAAACTAAAAAAGGGAGTGTCATCTACATTTAAACAGAAGAGGAAAGCTAAATACTGTTCAAGGTAAAGTACTGAAATTTTGATGTCTCAAGGAAAAGGTCAAAAAGCTGATATTGTCCCACTAAAATTGGTAGAAACACTATCACTGACTAATGGATGTAGGATAAATCTTCAAATTGTCATAAAGACCCTTTAGGAAAGTCAAATAGCTTTCAGGGGAATTCAGCATTTCATTGCTTTTACCAGTGTTAGCAATGTATTGATTATTTTTGTGATTGCAAATAAAAGCAGCAGCCAGTTTGGGTCTTCAGAAATATCTGCTGGAAGAACTTGCAAAATGCTCAGCTTTTCTCCTATCTGCTGGAATAACTTGCAAAATGCTTGGCTTTTCTCAAAGCAGTTGCTTTGTATTGGATGTGAAACAGAATGGGAAGCAGCATCCTCCGTGCTGTGCCTGCAGTTCCCAGGAAGCGCCTTTCCGTGTCTGGTGGGTCAGACTCCTGTCAGCCCCCAGCACAGCCAGGAGCAGCCAGTCTCCAGCACTGTACCATTCAGAGGCTCAGACTTTCAGCTGGGACTTTGCTGGATTTAGCTGTGCCAGACCTGTGGGAGAAATCTTAGCCCAGTCATGTTAGTAAATCCCTGCATCCCAGCTCTTACACCATTGACTATAGTTTGAGCTTACAGAACAAAAATGTTGTATGCTGCATACAGCAGCCAAAAGCACAGCAGAGAATATCTTTTGTCCTAGTTTTAAAGCAAATTTTAAGTTGGTTTTCGTGCTACTTAACAAGTGGATAAAAATCTTATCCTTCAGGAGAACAAAACCAGAGCAAAGTCGTTGTACACCCAATCAGCCGTAGGAAACTGAGCCTGCTTGGTGTTGCACAATGAATTAGTGCCATCTACAGTGTGAAATGGGTCTTGAAGATGGAAGGCTGTCAGAGGTTTAAGCTACACTCAAAGCAAAACAGCATGCACAAAAAATTACCTTACAATTTAAAAATTAATAAGGACATGATAGAAAGCCAGAAGAAAGTAAATTAAAACCTTGCTATGTATTGAAATAGCAATAGAAAAATTAACATAGTTTAATAAAAGTTTTGCTTTTGAATATGCTTGATTCCAGCATAGATCAATGTATTCATATGTTGTAGAATTTCTTTTCTCAGCTTGTTTATTTTTGCTATTGGTGATCTAACTGAGCTTGAAGTAGATGACAAAATGTCACCTGGTGCCCTTCTTAATAAGCTTTATGCAATAGCATGTCAAACCTGCTCTGGGTCCTCTGGTGTCATTGGTATTACTTACCTACACTTCAGGAGGAGAGAATCTAAACTCAGTTAAGTAAATTTCATATTGTGTAGTTTTCCTTGTTAATGAAGTTAATAAAAACCTAAGAGCATGTTGCCTTTTGAAGTGCTGTGCCCTTGACCAAGGCACATGAACATTTGATTGGGTTTTACCTATTCACCTAGGAAATTGTCTCCATTATCTCTTATGTGCTCTGTTCAGGCAGCAAACCAAATGGGGGGATTTTATTTTGATAAAGGGAATGATTCACTTCTTTCTCCCCTTGGACAGTCTCACAGCAAGAGGGCTGAGCCTGATTGCTCTTCAGCCTATACATGCCATAAATACAATTTGGGATGGAGAATGGGTTTCTGACAACTGGATGTGGAGTTATCTTAAACTCTTACACAAATTGGCAATCAGGTTCTGAAAGCAAGAGCAGCATTCCAATTTCTGCATCACCTCAGTGCCTAAGTGGAACCTCTGAAATGATCTCTGGGTGACACAAATAGAGATTGACTTCTCCATTTGCCACTACTGATATTTCTAAAATTAAATGGATTTGAGAATAGGAGCTGAAGAAGCAGGCTCTGATCTCAAGGTCCCTCACAACCTTCCTCACTGCTCCCCTCTCTCTCCTTTCCTCTTTGCTCACATTTCTCCTCAGTATTTATATGTCTTTGCATTTAGATCCATTGTTTTATGTCAGTGATATTATGTCTATGGTACTTAGGGTAATACATGGCAAATTCAAGAACATACTTCCTCCTCTTTTTTATACATGCTATGCATAGCAGACTTAGTAAATGTTGGAGCAATACTTGCAGTAGTATAATGTACCAGCCATTCTTTCCAGGAAATTCATAAGTGCTTAGAAATACCCATTCTCACTGATTAGTATGGATACTGATAGATCCATGCAGAGAGCCCACACCAATTATGAAAACCTTGTTTGATTTTCTGAGCCCAGGACTAGTGAGGCATCAATTCGGGCTATCAAATGTCACTACTTAACCAAGTTGTCTTTGTTAGGAGCACAGCCTCTTATAAAGTCAGTAGAGGAAAAAGGCAATATGCATTGTAGATTCATTTCTATCAGTGTGTGTAGGTGCACACACTGGTAGAAGGGAAGATCTGTACAATTGAAGAAATCAAAAACAATGATAGAAAGTATTTATGGTGTCCACGCTCCTAACTTTGATACCTCAGTAAAGTCTGGGGGATGAATTCACTGGAGACAGGAGCTGAAAGGAAGGACACTATTAAAAATCTTTTTCCTTTAAAATCAAAACAGCTGTAGAATTGTGAACAAAAAGTACAAACATACAAAACCTTGTATGTCTGTGTTCAATTAATCAGCTGTTTTTCTTAGAAGGATTATGTTGAAGAAATACCTGCTTTCAATTTTTCTTCTGCTCAGAAGCAACCTGTACAATAGCAAATAGTCAGTAAATGCTCAAGGCAAAATGCTATCTGTAATTAGCTTGTAAATGGTTTGTTTCTTCGAAACACAGCGATGACTTCAGTGTTATTAAGGCTGCTTGGGCAATGCTCTTGAGCAATATGTATTCTGGATTGTTAACATGCAGCATCTGATCCCAGCATTTGATTCTTCTCTCTGATACATTCTAGAAATTCAGGAGAAGCTTCATTCAAGCTTTTCCTCTCGGAAAGGGGCGCGGGGCTGAGCTGCGCCGTCCCCAGCGGCGATGTGTGCCCCGGAGAGGCACAAACGCCCAGGTGGCCACTCGGGGACACGCAGGTCCCCGGCCTGGGGGGTCCATCCACCTTGGCCCAGTCCCATTGGTGCATTAAAAAAAGTTACCTGGCCTCTTCTTCCACAGGTGTTTCCCATACAGCTTAAACAAGTGTTCCTCTGAGGTTCAGAAAGAAAAGGTCATGAATCTGTGTTAGAACTCATCTAGATCGTGTCTACTGCAAAGCGTGTTGTTCTGTACCTGAGGAAGCAGCTCCCGGTAGAATTGCCACCAAATCCTCTCTATTCTAATTATTATTGAGTTGCAATTTATGGAAAAAATATTATTGATATCAGGCACATTTGTAAATGTCAAATGTATTTAATTTCATTGAAGGCAGTTTAAAAAAATGTGTCCAAGTAGTAGAAATAGAATTTATTTTCTTCCAAATTTGAAACTGATGCAGGACAAGTTAAAATACTAGAAATTTCTTATTAAAATAAAATAAACCCCAACCTTCAACAATCTTCAAGGTAATATAGTTACTTCATTTTCAAATTAAATTCTTACATTTCACCATGGTTCTACAGGTTAAATACCACCATCAGTACAATTGTCCCAAATTTATATTGCTGTAAGAGTCATGTTTTGAATTCTTCTGTATCTTGATGCATCTTTAATCTTTTATGGCAGTGATAGGTCAGAAACTTGTTCATTCCTACCGAAATGTTTTCTTCTGTGAAAAAGCAAAGACATTCACAAATAGTCCTTCAAATATAACATCAAGAAATTTACTTGTGAGAATATTATAGACAGACCAGGGAAAAAAACCCACAAAACAGGCAATGGTTAAAAATTCTCTCTCCAATAATGTCATTGGAGTCATTTTATCAGGACTGTGGATCTGAAGATTTGTGATAATGAATGATAATTTTCAGAGAAGTTTCAACATGGGTTTAGTTCTGTATGTTCTGTTCTCTTTAAAATAGGGATTTCAATGTTTATGTCCAGGGAGGGTTAACAATTCTCTGTGCAGCAGGCTTGGTTCATCTGAGGAGATGATATTCTGAAACCAAGTACCATGGAAAATATGACCCAACATTACCTTCCTTCACACTCGACTCACCTTTTTAAATAAAATAAACAAGTGGCCTCAGACAGAAATCAAACTGCTGAAACAGCCTTACACTGTTATCTACAATCTTCCCCCAGGAGCAAATGAGGGAGAAAATGAGCTACAAATCAGGGGGTGGGTGCTGTCTCTGTGTGTTAATTGAAAGTGCTCTGCACTGGCACTAATGGGAATGCTGTCACCTCTATCTCTGTACCAGTGGCTGGAGAAGCTGCCCTAGGACCTTCCCTCCCAGCTAAGGTGTGAGGAAATGGTTCTAGCTCATGAACAAGGGACCTCAGCAATTCAACAGCAAATTAGTCCAATGACAGCAGTCTAAAGAGCAAATACTCTTAAAAGCAGGGCTCTGAAAGGGTGAAGGAGCAAGGAACCACCTTGTGGGATTTGGGAAAATCCCACATTCATTGGGAAAAATACAGAATGTATTTTTATGGTAGCCAAGAAGAAGAAAGCACCTGGACAAACTGTGCCAGGAGAGCTTTGAAGTCCTCCTGCCATTCTGAAGGGACCAATAACATATTTAGGAAAAGCAAAAGGCTTTTCAAATCTAAACTTAATGTGAGAAAACTCCTAATGTGTACAAGTGGTGTCTAAGTGCTATCTGGAGGGTTGGCAATGCAAGTATGGAGGAGGCTGGAGCAGGCTGAGCATCCCCAGGCACTGAATGAGACAGACTGAGTGAGGAACAAAAGGGCCAGTGCTGAGCCAAGAGCAGCTGAGCCTTTTGGGGGACCCTTTTGACAAATATTGTTCAGTGCCATGTGAAAATAGCAGTGGTCTGGCTTCAGTGCCAGGGTGCAGCACAGTTCTGAGCAGGGGCTGGGGTAATGGGGAAGAGTGGTTTGGATTTACAGCTCAGATCCTGGAAGGTGTGTAAACCAAATACATGCAGGAAACACCAAGATGACCACAGCTCACAGCTGAAGTGCAAAAAATAGATTTATTCCAGCATTTCACTGGCTGGAGGATTCCAAAATCAAACAGAGACACATATGATGCTAAGCTCATTTTATCAGGGGCAAAGTGTGGCTAGCCCTGAGTCCTGTGTTACAGAAAAAAGGGGTCTTGGACATGCACAAATCTTCCCCAGGCTGTGTTTTACAATCTCTGAACTTCTTATTTCCCTTCCTCCTTACAAAAAGGCTGCCAGCCTGTCTGAGAAATGCTGTTATGTTTGTTAACAACACTTTGTTATCTGGGTGAGAAAGCTCTTCTATAGCAGACAGAAAACAACCCAAATTGAACACAAATACATGAATTTTCTCACGCTGAGAGAAATATCTCCCAGGTGCAAGGTTGGTCTTTGAGTGAGAACAGTGCTAGAAACAACTTATTTTCCTCTCTCCTTGCCAAGCTTCCATTTTTAAACCTTTCATCCCTGCAGAAGATTTGATAGAAAAATAAGATTAAATCTCATTTTCTAGTGAATATTCAGAAAGCCAAAAAATAAGTGCCAAGCATGGCAAGATTAATTAGAGGCACTGTTGCTATTGTAGGAAAGTGCTTAATTTAATTTTAATACAGGAATTAATGCTAGAGTAGTCTGAGCAGGAGATAGAAAGGAGAATCTCAGCATAAATTTATGAAGTTTTCAGTCCTCACAACTGTAGAGAAAAAGAAAGTCAGTGTAAAGAACATTGTAAAGAGACACAAAAGCAAATACCCAAAAACAAGTAGCAGAACTCATACCCTATTATTTTAAAATATAATGTGTCATATATCTAAGACAATCTCTTGCTGTTAGAGGGTCTGTCACAGGAAGATTGGTTGTTTAGGATTATCCACCATGTGCTTAGCTGCTATTGCCTCAGCTGATGAATGTAAATCAGTCTTTTGCTTTCTGGTTACTTTAGACACATCTTTCAGACCTATTTATTTCTGGATAAGTTCTGTATTTGTTACAGACATGTAGGATATTTAGTGTTTGGGGAGAATTTACAGGAAAAAAAAAACTTGTCTCATCCTCCCTAAAACCAAACAATTAAATTTACCGAGATAACAAAACCACAGCTCTGGCAAATAACGTGCCAGATATGTCTGTTTAATCACTGATCCACCACTGTTTGTTTGTGTAGACTTCTAACTCTTGCTCTTCACACGTATTCTGGATGTTGTCAAAAACCCCTCAAGCTGAGGCTCTCCCCACCATCAGTGTGTTTCAGGCTGTTTAGGAAGTAAACTTCAAGGGTGTACTCTGACAAGAAGCCTAGAGAAGGATGCTATAGTTATCTGATTCAGGATTTGATAATTAAAAGCAGGAGAAAGCACAGTAAAAATTAATAAAATATATTTAGAAATGAGTAAGGAATCTAATAAATTACCTGTTTACTGCAGCTGAGTAAAAATCTTCATGTCTGCATATAACGGGCACAGAATTCATTTATCGAAAATGTCCATCCTGGAAATGGCACAGTCCATAGTGAGGGGAGGATTATTTCCTTCCCTGCCTCTCCACCTCTGAGTGCACAAGTAACACATTTTAAACAGATATGCACAGACTGTCAGATGTCTGATTGCTGTGGCTGAAAGCTGCTAGCTATAAACCAGCCCCAGTTGCTTAATTAGCACGGTGCTGATTCCTGGGCTAACAGCTCCTAAGCTTGGGCTTAGTGCCATGGCACTGTAGCTCTCCAGTTCTGCATGCAGAGTAGACATGTCCATCTCTGTGTCTGCCCAGCTACTTGTGTGCTTAAATAATTTCCTACCAGAAATGCTGATAACATTTTTCTGCCTTTGCCTGTTACCCTATCACACATTTTGCTTTGATCCTGAACCCAGGCAGGTGACTTCATATTTCCCTGCTGTGGAAGGCTGCTTTCTCATCAGGGAAACCTCACAGCTCCACTGTACACATGGATAAATGATGGTTTGGGTAGAGTGTGCAAGAAGGAGATATTCTCTGCAGTGGGAGCAGGGAAGTATTTTATTCAAGGTACTGGTCATTTATGGGTCAGTTTCTTGAATGAAAGTAGTGAGCTACTACGTGAGTAAACAGGATTTCCAGAGAGTGTTTAATTGGGGTGCAAGCAATTTGTGTGGAGACACATATGCACAGGGCAAAAAAGACTTTTAAGGTTCTTGTAGATGGGAAGACAGCCAGCTTTCTCTATTTTGCTGGCAGCCTGAGCAGCAGAGACAGACTCCTCCCAGCCCGGCGGGGCCGTGGCAGGCGGCTGCCACATCCCCGGGTGCTCGTGTCCCAGCCCGGCGACAGACACACTGCGGCTGCGGATCACCCGCGACTGGGCTGGTGCTTCTTGCACCCAGCTTAAAAACGAGGGGACTTGACTGTCGAGCAGTCTTCATTGAAGAGAATCCAACATTCTACAGGCTTTGAGCAACAGAAAATAACAAAGGGCTGAGAAATTCCCGGCAGCAGCAGTCACTCGTTAGTCAGGATATCCCAGCTGTGCTCTCTCCTCCTCGGGCTACAATAATGGGCCCTGTGATGCATTGTGGATCCCGGCTCTTCTGCTCCAGGTCTCCCACTTGGAGCAGTCGCTGGATCCACAGCTCCCCACCTCAGGACAAAGTGGGACTGCTGGTGAGTTCTGCCTTTGAGCCTTCTTCTTCTTTTTTTTTTTTTTTTTTTTTTTTTTTTTTTTTTTTTTTTTTTTTTTTTTTTTCCCTCATTCAAGCCTATCCTCTTGGAAGAGCTTTCTCTTGCTGTTCTTTTTCATATAGAAAATACTTGTTTTCTTCATCCTAACTAGAAGCCAGCTCTGCCCAGGAATTCCCTCCACTCCTCAAAGAAGTTTGTCTCTTCCCACTTCCTAGAAGGGAAATTTGTGCCTGAGAGGAAGGGAATACTGTCATAGCATCCTACAGAGACATGTCACAAAATAAATTTCTGTGGGGTGCCTTTTATAGTCTTTGATTATAGTCCCCAGCACAAGTATTCCAGCATGTGATTATAAAAGACCAACTAAATTTATTGAAGTAAAAATTAAGCAGCAACTCTCTGCCCTATTGTACCAACTCCCAGTGTTGGTAAATACCCGAAGCTCTTTTATCTGAATAGTGGTAAACTGTGCTACTGTAACTATTAAGCCATTAATACTGTTTCTATAAAGATTTTATTTATAAAATAATCAAGAAATAGGCACAAAATGTACTGAATCTGTAGGAAAATAAGACATTTGCCTAATATTTTATAATGTGCCTTTTATTGTTTTAAATGTATCTTGTATAAGCATGTTGGTGCATGGAATGGACTAAGATACTTTTCTTTCCAACTGCCATAGATTGCTAGTACTTTTAGTTCAAACATGTAAAATCCTCTGTGGATTATTTTTCCTTTAGAGTCTGTCACATCTCTGGAATTATAGCTGCAGAAGTTCAATAATGCCACATAATTTGCTTGGCAATGGACATCTTAGTTTGGGAGCATTTCGATTTGTTTAGCTTTATTTAACCTTATTTCTTTAATTTAGGAGACAATCATTGGATTCTCAGCATTTTCACTGGCAATTCTTGGACCAGCTGGATGGTTCCTGTGCCACCTTTCAAGCTATAAAAAGAAATAGAAAACATCCCTTCAAAATTAAGGTATAAAGGCTACAATAAACTGTTATACTCCAGACTTGGACTCTCTTGAAAGTCCCCGTTCCCACACTGTCACCCATCCCATGGGCCAGGTCCCAGAAAGCTTTTGCAGGTACTGTAGAACTGGACCCAGATGTACAGTGGTGTAATGACACAAAGTAGTGGCAGGTCTGCTCTGCCATCACTGCTGCCTTGGACCAGTCTGGATCTGCCATCAGGTACTGTGAGAAGTGGAAGATCCATGAGGAGGACTGTAAACATGCTCAAGTGACTTGCAGTTTGGCTGTTGAAAAACACTTCTGTCATACTGATTGCTGTTTGACCTTGGGTTTTAGACAAGTAGAACATCTGTGTCTAGGGAACATAGGCCTGTGGTAGACTTAGAGGTGCCCTATCAAACATGCTTGAGAATCCTGCCCACCTGTGGGCAAGATTGAAGCTCAGTGATAAATTATACTTGTGTGAATCCCTGAAATACAGGAAAAAGCAGCAGGTTTGCTGATCCTCCACCATGGACCAAGCTTTGCAGTGCCTGTGTTCCCATTTGTGTGCCTTTCCTGTCCCCTGTTTTGGTGATCCCACAAAAATGAGTTTACTCTTTGCCTTTCCATGGTTTTGTCATTGTTCCTGCATCCTTTCTGCACCAGCACATATAGGTACCATCAAAAGTTTAAAGTAAATAAATGGGAAAATATACAGAGAAATAAAAATTACAGTCATCTCATACTAAACCTCTGAGAATTTAGGACGATTTTTTTGAGAGTTTCTCTTTAATCTTTACATGTGTTCTTTTGGTGTGTTCCTCTTCCACCAGGATAAATGTTTTTCTGCAGGTCATGATTGTCAGGTATTTAAATTTATTTTCAGTTTTTAGATTAAGATTTTTGAAACATTTTCCCACTATTGCTATTTGCAATTACTATGCTAAATCCTTTGAAGTCTAGACTAAATTTGAGAAAAGTGCAGTAAATAACACTTGTTATACCATGTTACATGTGTAATAAAAGAATGTCTTCTAATGATTTCAAGTCTGTCTTGCAAGAAAATACAAAATATGAACCTTTTGTGATGCTTAAGTATTAGCAGAATATAATTTAATATTCCATTAAGTCACTTGTAATATCTAAAATGGAAACAGATTCTGAAAGTAGGGCTGTGAATGTGTGAAAGTGTATATTCTTGCTGTACTTCTAAAGTACAATTTTCAGATAAATGGTTTGAGTTCCCTTCAGCCTTGTAACCGTGACTGAAGTTTTCAGAGTGAGAATGGAAACATTCATCCTGAGTGTTTAGAGTCATACTGGCTTATTTTTTTCCAAGAAATGATAGCTTTGTCACTTAGTTGAACATTCTGATGTGAAAGCCCAGTTGTGTATGTGGAAAGTTTCCCACAGATTTGAATGAGTGTTGGATATGTGCCTGCATTCCTGGAATCCAGAGAAAAAGCAATGCCAGTAACTGAAAGGCACTTGGAGAAGCAATTTGAAGCCTTGCTCCTGCACACTGTGAGTGCATCCTTTGGAATAAAAAGGCTATTTTGCAGAATCTTGTAAAAATCAGTTTTGAACATTTCAGTGTATCTGCTTGTCCTGTATCTGATTTCATCATCCTTCTCTCACCTAGTAATGCTTAAATAAATCAGTAAGATATTACATTTCAGTTGTTGTACTTGTGCTCTTAAATTATGGCAATGAGTAATAAGATTGCCTGGTTATAATACGTACCCGGGGGATGTGAGTAAAGCACTGACAATTGTGTTAGGTGAAATGAGGTAACAGATATATAGGGTTGTTTATATTGAAGCAGTGATAATTTTTAGAAACTACTTACCTGAAGAGCTACTTAAAAGTGTTACTTTAAGTGTTTTTCACAAATACTTTTTTTTTTTGGATTTTCAGTCCACTTCAATAATTTCTTCCTAAAGTACTAATGATTACATTTTACAGGCATTTAAAAATACTTCAGTCTTCATGTAGCTCTCTTTACTGATTGCAAGTGGTTCTTTAACCCTGGGATTGGAAGCCCTGGGGAATGTGGTACATAGAAAACCAAGATGAAAAGGAGAGAAGCCAGGTCATTGCAGGCACCTTCATTGCCTTTTAGTGTAGTATGAATGAGCTTATACTCTTCATTAAGTGCAAAGGTGTTTATTAGTCTAAACCAGCCACAGTTCAGCTAGAATTGGCCTGATAAATGCAGCCAGTAGTGCCCAGGGCTCTGGCTCCAACAGCTGCTGTTTTCCTCAGGCTTCCTACAGCTGCCCAAGGTGTTTGGTGAAAATGGTTGATGGGTTTGTCATTTCACAGCAGTGACCCTACCTGTAGCCTGATGGGTACCACCTGGGGCTCCCTGAGTGATGCTGAGTTCTGTGTGTGGACATCAGTGGCGTCCTTAGCAAAGAAAGGCAAGAGACTCCCTCCTGTAATTCCACAGATGAGGAGCACCAAACATGAAATTCTTGCCCAAGATAACGCAGCATGGTAGCAGGAGGTGGAAACAGAGTTGAAGGATGGTTCCCTGTCATGCTTCTCATGGTATCTCTTTATCAATGGTTTGCATTTCTTGCAGATGGGCCAAAGCTGGTTTTAAGCTGACTATAAGTAGTAGCACAGGTAACACATATATACCTAAGGGTAAGTGGCTGAAGCCTTTTCTTCCATAGGATCACAAGTAGCAGCCATTCCAGGTAAGGCAGAAGATCTTGTATTGAACTAAACTTTGTAACATTGACATGATTATGGTTATATGCTGCAGTGTGAAATTAAGCTAAAATACTCATAGTTCTGAGTAAGTGGAAGTGTCGTTCAGCCACTCTGTTGTCTCTTCTTAAGAATGGATGCTCTGGATGAGCTTACACTTAAATTAAGAGGCCCAGAAGTGTTCAGCTTATGGTCCATAAACACTCTGGATCTGCAAAAAGTAGTTGGGAAATATTATGCAATTTTCAGGAGGCCTGGATTTGCAATAGATAGGACAATTTGTAAGGATCTGCAGATGAGAAAATACATTCCCATGTGAAGTGCAGCAGCTTTCCTACAGGCTGCTTTAGGAGTGTCCCAGTTCCGTCAATTTAGTTCACTTTCTGTTTCCACAGAGGTTCCTGTCTCTGATAGATCACCCTTTGTTTCACCTTAGGTTACTCCTAGACTCCTGTGTGGAGCAAACCAATTTGGAGGAGAGATCAGACAGCTCGATGGCTCCTAGGGAGGTGAGGCAGCCTTCAAATGCAGGAGCAAGGTCAGTCAGCTTTAGTTGTTAGTGAGCCAGGGTCTTGGCCCTGGCATGGGTCACAAACTTGGTAGAGGTGTGGTAAAACACCAAGGAGTTCAGCAGTGTTGAGTGTTGCATGCTTTCTCCTCACTTTCTTGTGGAAAGTCTCACACCTTCTTTTGCTCCCTGTAACTGTTTTTGCCCAGCAGAGATATCTTACAAATGTTTTTACTTGAGTGTAGAAATATTAAAACAAAGTAAGTATCTGGTTTTCTTGATTTCTCTGTTCATTTCTTTGCCTTTGGGCCATGATGCTGTGATAGGTTTAAGAAGTCAGTATTTTGACACTTGTCATTCTGATTCCTAAAGCATTACTGCCACTACAATGTGCTTTTATTTTAGCCATGTAGTAGGTGGTATAGTCAATTCTGCACAAGTCTGATATTAAAGGTAAGAAAAAAACCACAGCTTTTTGCAGGGGAGATATATATAATTCAGCCAGGGTGATGCTAATTTCCACAAACTTGGCATGTTAGTTGTCACAAAGACTGTGCCTCTTAGAGCAGTATATCCAGTCTCTGATTTTATAATAGTCTTAGTGCATGCTTATCAAATTTGTGCTAATTCTTTATGCAGGTCACCATGTATTTCTCAAACTCCACTGCTATGGCAACAAATTAAGTATTTTGTTCACTTAGAGGCTAATGACATTACTCTAGAAGAGAAATTGAGGACATTTATCAGAGATTTTACAGTGACAGATGCTGACAAATGTAATAATAAAGCAAACATCCACAGACTTAGTTGACGTAATTATCAGAATAAGAGGAAAATTACAGTTTTGTCAGCACAATCAAATAACCACTGTATTTCTTAACGACGTTTTGTTTTCCCGAAGTCTTAATTATTCTAAATTGGGGAAAGAAACAACAAATATCAACATCACAATCTGGCTACTCTGTTGGAAACACAGTACTAGCAATGAGACACAGAGCCCTTCACTGCTCCATCTCTCACTTTAAAGCAGCCCAAGTCAGTGATGACTGAAATGAATTTGTCACATGCCAGATGGCATAACTGATATGGGTCGGTGGCTTCAGCCAAGCTTCTGGTCACATTATGATCACTTCTGCCATTACTGCCAACTTGTTCTCTATTCTGTTCTAATTCTCTACCCTATCCAAATGTCTATCCTACCCTACACCTTCCTTCTCAGAATAGTTACTTTCCTGCCCTCCCACAGTAGGAAGGTTGGGTTGGTATTTTTTCTGTACACAGTGCTGTATGATAGTACCACTAAAGGAAGTTTTCCTTGCATTTTTAAGTCTCAGCACAGAGGCTAAAATTGGGTATCTTCACCTCAGAAGAAATGATTTCCCTGCACAAGACTATATAGTCTGTCAGTAATATTGTGTTACTTTTCTGCAGACATGACTTTCTGTGAGCAAGAAGAGGTGCTTTCCCTGCTCACTGTCTCTTGGCTCATGGTGGTTGACCCAGGTGTCAGAGCCCTGAGGAATTGCTCCAGGATATATGCTTGTAGCCCATCTGAGTTAAGCCTAAGTGTTCAGTTTAATCCCAGATAGACTTTTTCCTCAAGCGATTATATATTTTACAATCATTCATGAGGATTAATTCTTACATAGAGCAAAGATTTAGAGACAAATTTAATTTAATATGACATAACTATTGCTGTGAAATACACTCATCTGAGCCTGAGGGACTCCATCTGCTGTTTGGATCTGACAGGGAGGAGGTTGGTCCCTGTGCAGGAGCTGTTCAGGGGCTCCAGTTCCATACCAAGACCCTTTAATTGGCATTAGTTTAGCCTTGTAAGTATTCAGGAAGCACCATGTAGATTGAAAAATCCTGAGAGCTAGAGAAACCTGCCTCCTCCTGCTTCAGTTCACTCTGTTTGGCTTTTCTTATTGCAATTACCCTTGCCTCCCTCCATGCCACAGCCTTCAATTCAGATAGGCTTGTAGAGATTAAAGGAAAAATTTGACACGTTTCAAACTTGTCCCCACCTCTTCTGCAGTTTTTAATATTCCTATCACAATGCAGTTATTGATAATCTCCTGCCTAAAGTGGTGAGGAAGTTTAAAAAAATTGAGACATTGGCTTAAAAGAAATGAAATTGGAAGTAAGCTGGTTTTGTTTTGTGTTTTGATAAAACTTACAAAGCACTTCGGTGCTTTGCCTCTCATTCTTGCCTCTCATTCAGGCATTGAAATCCTCATTTGTTTCAAACAATGTTTATATTCATTGGAGTCTTTGAATATGTCAGGCAAGAAATAGTTTTTATTTAAAATGCAAATAAAGACCCATGTAATTACATGACTCAGGAAGCCGAGCCTTTAAGGAAAACACCATGAGAATTTTTAAGTGTTGGTAACAGTGAACTTGTCTGGATACAGATGTGCAGCTATATATCTGTGTAAACTGATACAATGATTTATTTTTATACATGCATCAATTCACTTCAATTTATGAACAGTTTAATAAATTTTCTGTACGTGATTCAAGGTAGGAAGGCTTAGGATTTGTATTTTTCAGAAAGGATTACCTTTCTAAAAGTAGATTTGTTAATGCTTGGAGATTTTAAAAAGAGGAACAACACTAGATTTTGTGTCTTTTTGGAGCTGAATATTTGAAAATGTAAGTCAAAGTGACCATAGTCACATAAATAGTGACTTCTGCTCTTGATTACTTCTTTTCTCCTTACAGGATATTTCATTGATTTATTCCTGAATAATGTTGTGACTACAATACACACTCTTAGGCAGGTAAAACTTAGATAAAAGCCAGCACAATTCACAGAAACAATATGCTCCAAATCCCTAATCTACCTTATCCCGTAACAGCCACATTTCAAAACAACCAGACAGACACAAGTTCATGGGACATGATAGGATGCACTCACAAGTGCTGAGAGAGTTGGCCAATGACACTGTAAGACTGATTTTTATTATCTTTTAAAAAGGCCAAAGCAACTGGGAGAGTCCTGAGACATAGAAGAAAGCAAGAGTCACTCCTGTTTTCAAGAAGGACAAGCAGGAGTATCTGGGGAATTACAGGTCATTTATCTTCACCTTGATCCATGGGAAGATGATGGAGCAAATAATCCTGTAAATCACTTCCAAACACATTAAGGACAGGAAGGTTATTTGGAGTAATCAGTGTGCATTTGCAAAGGGAAAACCATGCCTGACCCACTTGATGGCCTTCTGCAACAAAATTACTAACTCGGTGTAGGAGGAGAAAGGAGAGAAAGTTTATCTTTAGCAAGACTTTCATCAATGCTTCCCATTACATCAGCAAAGACAAAGTAATGAAATAGGGACTAGGCAAGTTGACAATGATGTGAATTGAAAAGTGGCCAAACAAACTGCCATGCTGAAAGGGTTGTGCTCAGGGGCAAAAAGTCCAGCTGGAAACTGGCAAAAAGTCCAGCTGGAAACCAGTGCTGCACTGCAGGGGTCAGCCCTGGGCCAGTGCTGTTTCATGTCTCTGCCCGTGACCCAGATGATGGGACACCCTCTGCAAATGATGCAAAACTGGGAGAGGCAGTTGATACACCAGCAGTTGAAGGTTGTGCTGCCATTCAAATGTGTCTTGAGAGCTTGGAGACGTGGGCCAACACAAGTCTCATGAAGTTCAACAGGTGAAAATCCAAGTCATGCACATCAGAGGGAATAACTAAGCACCAGTACAGGCTGGGGCTGTACTGTATTTGTGGGTGCCCTCAGGTCAGGGAGGAATGATGAGTCTGACTCCATGTTCTCAGAAGGCTAATTTATTATTTGATAATACTATATTATATTAAATATAGTATATAAATATAGTATTTTTATTTAGTATACTAAACTATACTAAAATAAAGAATACAGAATCTCACACCAGAATCCAATCAAGCAATCACCTTCAGGTAAACAATCTTCCATGGTACATTCCACTTGTGCACAAACACAGGCAAAGCAAATGAGATAAGAATTGTTTTCCTTTTTTTCCTCTGCGGCCTCTCGCTGTCTTTTCAGCTTCCCAGGAGAAAAATCCTGGGGAAAGAATCATGCCCAGAGAATGTGGGTGCCACAGGGCTGAGCAGCTCTGCAAAGAGTGACATGGGGGTCCTGGTAGACACCAAGTTGACTGTGAGCCAGCAATGAGCCTGTGTGGCGAGAAGGCCAACAGGATCCTGGCTGCAGTAGGAAAAGCAGGGCCAGCAGATCAAGGGAGGTGTTTATACTGCTGTACTTGGCACTGGTTAGACCTGACTGGAGTTCTGGGTCTGCTCCTTGTACTCACCAGTACAAGAAAGACATGAATATACTGGAGTAAGTCGAGGGAAGGGCTAAGTGATGAAGAGACTGGAGCAGCTGTCATATAAAAGGGTGCTGAGAGAACTGGGACTGTTTAGCACCAAAGTCAAAAGGTTTGGTGTGGGGAGTGGGTCTTGTCAGTGTGTACAGATACCTTAGGAGAGGGAATAAGAAGGTGGAACCATGCTTTTCTCAGTGGAGCTCAGTGACAGGACCACAGGCAATTGGCACAAACTGAAATACAAGAATTTCCATTTAAACAGAAGAAAACGCTTTCTACTGTGAGGATGGTCAAACCTTTGAGCAAGTTGCTTAGAGAAGTTGTGAGGTCTTCATACTTGAAGATGTTTGAAACCTGGCTGGACGTGGCCCTGAGCAATTTGCTGTAGCTGACCTTGCTTTGAGCAGGGAAGTTGGTGTAGACAAGCTCCAGAAAGTCTTCCCAACCTCAAAGATTCCATGATTCTGTGACATTTCCGCTCATGAACTCAGAAAATACCATTTATTCTTTCGGTTTTCATCAGTTGGTATGTAAATTTTCCACTCCCCGTTCATTTAATGTTAAAAATACATTCTTTCATTAATGATTTGTGGGCTTTAGAATGCCTGCAGCTTTTATGTATTCTCTTAACTGAGTGTGTGCAGAGGCAAAAACCATATAGACATAAACCTTAGCTGCTTAAAATGGTTTCCAGTGGAGCACTGTACCCATTCTGTTAGGCATATTCATGAGGATCTTGCTGAGAAACTATGACTTTGGTTCAGCCCAGAGACCTGAGAAATTAATTCCCAGAGTACCACATTTGCTCCTTAATGACATTTGTTCACAATATAAAGTGTGAGTCTCTATACTTGAACTAACAAACTAGGCAAGTATTAAATTGTTTGACTGAACAACAGACTGCTTGTATAGGATTTATTTAGGGCTTAGACATTGTTTAGACAATGCAGGACTCATAAGCAATAAATTGTTTACCATGTACCTGAACTATGTGCTGTACTGTGTAGGACCTTGTTCAGTAAATGAAGGCATAGCTGCAATTTTCAGACACTTAAACCAAAGAAGAAATTTTACATGAGAAATGGAATTAATATTTTCTCAGTGTACTCCTGCTTTATCAACCTGAGTGTTTTTAATAAGCTCACCACTCTGCTACGTGAACTCTTGGTATAATTTAAAGGTACTTATGGAAGCTCAGTTCCCCTCAGTGCAGAGAGTTCCCTATTGCAATGAGCAATAAAGCAGTTCAGATTGATTTGTTGCACCAACAGACAGAAATTCAAAGATGAAACCTGTCTTCAGTATCTTATTTCAGTGAAGTCTGAAAGCCATTTGTCTGTATATTTATCATTTATGCTCCATGTTGTGAGACAGAGTTGGGGGAAGCAGGTTTGTAGCACCACATGACCTCTCTGGGCACTTCACTAAATAAAGCTTCTAATAAAAGAAGAAACTTAAGTATTTACTCTCAAATATTTGAATGTAAAAGAGAAAACAGTGGTATAAGTTGGCTTCCCTCTGTCTTTGGGGCTCACAAGCAGCAGGGAGTGTGGAAAGAATTACGGCCTCCAGTAAGAGCTCTGTTTTGTACCTGATTAAGTGGTGTTGAAGAAACATTGCCCATGCAGTATTTTTAGAAAATTTCTTTCAGGAAAAAAGCGAACCAGTTAAATGCTGGTGAATAGCATCTGCCCCTTCATTGTGGTTCATGGCACTGAATATGCATTGTCCCCAAATCAGGGGTAATTTGGAGGCACTGCCTTTTATGATGAATAAAAAACCATACCTATTTTCCTCCACCTCCACAACACAGTTGTCTTTGGCTGCCACAGTCCTACTTACCTTACACAGCCCAGCATTTTGAGGAGAGTATGTTGCAATGGATTTTTTTTTGTGTGTAAACATCAAGACTCTCATGCCCTGGCTGAAGAAATATTGCTACTTCCACATAACTTTTTCAGAGGTGGAAGGATCTGTAAGGAAAGTTTCAGAAAAGAAACACATAGCTCACATTTAATTTCTGACACCTGGTAAGGTCAAGTCAGGACGCTGGGGAAGCTGACAGGGCACACAGCAGTGAAATAATTTCTCTTGGAGCAAATGAGAAATTTGCTCAAGTAGTCCCACTGTAGTCCTACCACAATTGGACAAAAGACTTTTCATCCCACCGTCGTCCTGGGGCAGTCACCGTGGCTGGGATCTGGTGACGGAGAGGGGCACAGTCGGGGCTGAGCGCGGCCCTCGTCTCTGCGGGAAAGGCACGGAGGTGCTTGCTGCACGGTGGGGAGAGCCGGCCCAGAGGCGCTGCCCGCCCGCCCGGGGTACAGCTGGAGCCCAGGGCTCGAGGGGAGAAGTACGCAAGGGAACAGCTCCTGTTCCATGTCAAGGACCACACGGGCCACAGCACAGCTCCTGGCAGTGCCACCACCGCTGTCCTGCGGCACCGCCAGCCCCGCCGCAGCCCCGGCCACCCTGGCGGCCCCGAGGGCGCCGCCGACGCCTATCAAGGTCTTCCGGCTCGGCAGCTCCCAGCTCGGCGTTGTGACAAGCTCGGCGGGGCCACAGCCCCGCTGGGGCAGGTGCCCCAGGACCGCCCCGGCGCCAGCCGGCCTCCCCCTCCGCGTGGCATCCCGTCGCATCCCAAGTGACGGGCTCCCCGTCCGGTCTCCCACGCCGTCCCTCCCGAGGATGCTGTTTGCCGCGGCCGCCAGGCGCG
>VZRH01006013.1:1061415-1079596 GCA_013397555.1 Urocynchramus pylzowi
GCTGTTCGGGCGGCGGCAGAGGCAGCGCCGGGGAGCCGGCGGGGGAAATGAGGGCTCGGGGCTGAGAGTTAGTATTGAGGCCGCCGGCTTCGCCCCCCGCCCCACGGCGGGAGCGGTCCAGCCTGCCCCGTCCGCCAGCGCTGCGCCGTGTCCCGAAGGATGCAGCCACCTGCGAGAGCAGAGGTGACGCACGCGTTGCCACCTTGCAGGTGGTCTTGCGGTGAGATGGAGCGACAAGAGTCGTGCTGTCGTTCTTGCCCGGGCCGCTCACCTTTCGGGTGAATGTAGGCTGGATGTATTGCCTACAGGCCGCCTGCCACAGTGCCCGGTCCCAGCAGGATTCCCCCCGGTGCTGGCATCCCCCTGCCCGTGGCCGGTGTGCCTGTGCTTGGTCCCGGGTGTGCTAACCACCATGTTGGCTAGAGCTGATCACAGCGTGAGTGGATGACATGGTGGTTGGGGTACCTGCATCTGGGCTGCGGAAGTGCTCCCCACTGTTGTTGCTCATGACACCTGGTTTGTCTGCAAGAGCCCTGATGGGATGCTGAAGAGAAAATAATGGGGTAGTCGAGCTCATCACCGTGTCAAAGCCACTTTCTTGCCTGATACAGTGTCATGGTTATGAACAGGCAGTCTGTGACCAGGAGGTTGGATGGATGTTTGTCATCGTGACGTGATGTGATTTGACACTTTGCGTGCTGAGACTTGCTCTCTTCTTCCTCCAGGTCACTGAGAAGGATCCTTGTGTTTGTATATACCTATGCTGAACTGATCTAACAAAAAGAATACCTGTATTTTTTTCTGTTAGTGTTTACTGCTTATTTAGAGTGATGGATGATCTTGCTTTAAAAATATTATGCAGATGTTAATTTATTGCTGTAAAGATGCAGTTCTAGCCTCATAACTAGAGACACAATATTCTGATTGTGCAGAAGCCCTGAACTGTGCAATGTTTGGATCTCTACCATTCTGTTGTTGCTGCCTTTCCTACCTTGCACCTGAGTTCTGTAATTGTTTCTTCTTTTGTGTGATACTTATACATTAATTACACTTCCTTCACACTGCCACGCAGAAGAATTTGTGCTACTTTTTGTCCTAGCGCCGGCTATGGCGTTTTCTTCCTTTTCTATTCTGTCTTCTCTGTTCCTGTGTTCCTAATGCTTTTGGTCTGTTCTGTTTGAGCTTCTCTTACGTATTTTATCCTTGGCTGTTTTTTCTTTTCATTCCTTTGTACTTCTCAAGATACTGCATCTAGGCATGCCATGTCCTTATTGCTCTCCATTTTAAGATTTACTTATGGTCCAAATTTCAGATCTTTCTGCCTTCTAATGTTCCTTTTCATGATACTCCAGGAAGAGTATTTGGTTAATGGACATATCCTGTGCATTCTAACCTGCTGAATGTATTTTTTTTACCAAGGCTGCTTCCCTGACTAGTTCTTATGGCATTACCAAATGTCTTTGTCTCTACATAACTTCAAGATTCCCTCACCAGCAATTTTTGAGTAATGGACTCTGACAAGGATGTGTTGGTGTGCGTACATCACTACCAGTCAAACTTTCAAACCCCAGCTATCGCTGTTGTTGCTTCTGCCCTCTCTGAGTGACAGGCAAGAACCAGAATGTCTTGGGAAGGACTCAAATTACCAGTCATAATGAATCTCAGTTTACCAAGAGCGTCAGTGAAACACTGCGACTGAGGAGTCACTGATTGGAACAGAAGATGTGCTGGTCTAAACATGAATCCCACAGCTCTTGGGCAGGTTCTATGAACAACAGGTAAAATGGTGTCAGTCTGGAGGTTGACTGGAGAAGCTGCTCTTTTTTGTGACCACACACATCTTGTATTGCTTACCAGAGATATTGACAGTGACTTTGATCATTCGACTCTTTGCAGCATGCCTGAGGTGTTCTGTTGTATTCAAAGAAAATGAATTATCTTTCACCTTAAAAAGCAGTAATTGGTGTTTAGTTGTGGTAAGTAATGTCCTGGGAATGCCTGATGCCTGCTCTGTTCCCCTCCAGGACAGTGGAGCAACCAAGGCCATCTTTGAGGACTCCTAATGGTTTCTCTCTTGGTTCAGTCAATGCTTACACAGGGGCTGAGGAGTTCAGTGAGGTCTGTGTAGATGCTAGAGAGATACCTGTTTGTTTTTTGTCATGACCCTATGAGAGTGCCCAAGTGCTTCCACAGGGTGACATCACTTTTTGGAGTGTGTCTCTGGGTACTCAGAAACTCAGAAAATTGGGCCATTCACACACTTGCTGTAATTTGAAAGCTGGCAAAGTTTTTGCTCTGGGGCTTTCCTGCAGAAGTTTCTTTGTGTTCTGGGAGGCTGTGCTGAAATGGACAGAGTTTTGGGAAACAGAACTGAGAAGTGAGGCTGAAACCTTTAGCCTAAAGCTAATGTTTATAATTAGGCTTTATAAATAAGTTTTCTCCTTTGATATTTGGTCTGATACAATTGCACAACAATGCCAAATAATAAAAATAAATGGATTTCCGTCTTTATTAAAAAAAAAAGCGCGGTTCTAAGTGATTCTAGATACCCTATGCCCTTTATTGAAAGTTAGTAACTGTAGGGAGGCACACAGCTCTCTGAAACACATCTAGATCTGAATTGTGTAATCATCTTTGGCATTTTGTTAGTCCATTTAATTTACAGATATCTGACAGCAAACCATGGTAGGCACAGAAATCTGTGCACCTTGCTGTGAATTGTTCTTAGTTGGGTAGTGCCTTACACAGTCTGTGTTCTTTACAAACATACTAGGTTTCATACCTTTGTTTTTCCCTGACCAGAGAAAGTAGCATCACAAAATGCATTTATGAAGTCATTGCTTTCTTAATCTAGAAACTAAACTAGATCAGTTTTATGACAGCTAAAATAAATGTTTACCTTTTAAATAATCTGATGAGACAGCCTGCAGATCTGGGACTAAAACAGATTAGTGGGCAGAAAGAATGAGGTGTGAGATGAGAAGGGGAAAACAGTCTTGGGCTGCTGAAGTCAGGCTCTGTAATGTGGAGTGAAACATCCTGCCCAGATGTTCCTAGCCCAGTGGTTTGGGGGCTGTACAGGAAGCCAGCTGTGGCTGCTCTCACACAGGATGAGCTCCTGCAAAGTACAGGTCGTGTGCCACAGGCCCTCGTGGTGGCAATCTGAGTCCATGTGACAAAATTCTGTTTTCAGTTGTTTGAGGGAGAGGGGAAAAAGTCATGATTGTTTTTAGTTATTCATTAATTGCGAAGTAAAAGACTTAAAGATGAGGAAATATCATAAAAGATGCTTATGCATTTTTAGTGTGTTGGTTTTGCATATGCATCATGACAGTGTCCGTGGTTGCATTTTTGCTTGCTGGTTTCACATAGACCCCAGGCCTTCAGTCACATGATGGGCTTTCTCCTTGTAATGAAGGCAGGTAATACCATGAGGGAGGGTTTTGTCTGTAGAAGCTTCACTTGCTGCAGGCACTGGGGAATGCCCTCCTTACAGAAGGAAATTAGTTGAAGAATGACCTTGTTTGGGGGCTGTAAGATTGGATTTCTTGTCATGCATTCAAGAAAGCAGTTTTCTTCATTTGATGATTATTTGAGTGTTCCTCATTTTATGGATAATTGACTTGAGAATGTCAAACCTCATTTGTTGTGTGGCTGACCACTCAGGGAATCTTTTGTTTTCTGGACATGAAAGTCCAGTGTGTACTGTTACCTATGCTGGCAAAATGGCTCTCAGTATCTCAAGCTGAGCCTCCAACAATATTTGCAGACACTTTGCTTTTGGTGTCTGTCCATCAGTCTTTTTCTGCAGTATGGATACTATGTCACCCTTTATCATTCAGCTTGCCAGTGGCACAGAAAAAAATCAGAAAATTCATGAGCTGTTCAGCTATCTCAGCAGTGAGAGGCATAGCAATGTCTCCCAGGTAGTTAGTACCTTTCTGTTCAGTGGAGGACTTAATGGTATTCATTCCTTAATAAATGCCATTTGACCATGAGAATAAAACCAAGAATTGACTAATTGCTTGTTTAGGAAGCATGATTTATCTTCCACATTGAAGGAGCCCTATAGGGAACCAAGGTATATCTTGGTCTAGTGAAAGATTGTTATAATCCATGTGCTTAAGGGCTGAAAGAATTCAGAAGCATCTCCCCTTTTAACTGCCTGTTGCAGTCTTGGTGCACTTTTAACATGAGGAAGGGGTCCCAGGCAGCTGTGCTTTCATGAGGCTGTGTCTGCAGTGCAGCACAGCTGAGCAGCCCTCTGCCCCAGCCAGTGTACTCTCTCTCAGCAGAGCTGGTTAATCTGAGTGGAGCAAGAAGAGTTGTGTGTGAGTAGGTGTCTCTACATGGGACTGTCTTGTGCTGTATAGGCACTGTAAGGCAGTGCAGCCAGGGGAGGTAATCACTTTTTTCCCAATACTGAACAAGGATTCCTATTAGAAAATAAACCCAGTGTTGCTTGTAATGCAACAAAAATTGGTTTCAGTGGAGGTGTACACCTCCTACTGCTCTTTGAAATCCCCTTATCTGCTTGATCACACTTCCTAAGACAAATAAACAGCAGACACTTCACTCTTTTCATATCTTTAGTTCATTGCATAAAGTAAATGTATGGCCCACAGTAAATCACATAAGGTCTCTGTCTTAGCTTATATCTCTGCTTTGGCTGTAGAAATACTTATCTGTCTCACATGAACCCCCTGTGATCCAATGACTCATTCATTATAAATGACTCTTGAGGTGCTTGGAGACATGGAACAAGTGCAGAATGGCAATATATATTTTTTAATTTGCTAGCACTATTTGCCTAATACAGATGCAGAAATTCACTTCCATGTACTCTTCCTGGCACTCTTCTACAATTTATTCAGTCAGAACAGAAGAAGCAGAGAGTGTTTTTCTGGTTTTTGAGTTTAATACTTAAATTAAAAAAAAAAAAAAAGAAAATGGAAAAAACAGACGTGACTGTCAAAGTCTGCAAAAAAGCTAAATGAATGTTTTTGTGTTTGTCTTTTTGTCTTTGATGTAGTTGCTTCCAAAATCCGTTACCTTCAAGAATACCACAACCGGGTTCTCCACAACATATACCCTGTGCCCTCTGGAACTGACATTGCAAATACTCTGAAATACTTTTCTCAGACGTTATTGAGGTAAGTTTTGACTAATGCTCTTGAAGAAAAAAGAGCTAAAGAATTGTAGGGAGTATCAATTGGCTTTGAATTGGTTACCAGATTTAATGGGTCAATGGTCAGCCAAAAAGAGTCAGAGCATAATTTAAGAAAAACATGGTATGAACAAATCTCTTCAGTGGCTGTTGCCCAATTTGCCCAGTTAAGCCCCCTTACTGAGTGGCTGATTCTAGAATAAACTTGGTTGATTATGCATTTGCTTGGCTCTAAGATGTAGCTGAACCCACAAACATGCTGAACTTGTGAAGAAAGGAGTTTGTGACTACAGAGTTTTAGATGTGTATAATCATGGCCTCCTTGGCAGTCCTGGTGCCTCAGAATCCCAGAGTGGAGCAGATGAGCAAGCAGAACTGGCTTCTCACTGTGCTTGCTTCAGCTCTTCTGGGTTCTGGTTCAGTCCCTTAGAACAACAGGAGCAGACAAAGTTTGTATACAGATCTGGATTTGGATGGTAAAAACACATCAGGATTATTCTGATCCAACGTTTTTGACTTAGACTAATGTTTAGTAATAATATATAGTGCTAAATACCACATGACTAGAGAATACATTATGAATAGGAAATACTACCTCTTCCAAAAAAATAGGAAAAAATGTGAGACTTTATTAGGAATAATGTACATTCCACAGTGCTGCCTCGTGGATTAATATTTCCAAATTGTTTTTAAAATGGCTTTTGACCATGAAGAGGGGATTTTTATCTGCTGGTTTTGGCTGGCACTAGTTTTCACATCCAGAAAAATGCAGTTCAAATTGCATTTCTATGCATAGCTTCCTGATTCATACCTGGAAAGATTGTCCCTGCTGTCAAAGGGTAGTTTGGAAATAAAACTATTTGCCTTATTTGAGGAGGAAACATTAACAAAATACGATTTACCCATAAATTTGTACGTATACTCCTATGATGTATACAAGTTGAGAAGCAAGAATTTAAACTTGAGAGAATGAGAACAGTTCATTCTAACATTCAAAGAGCCTGGGATACATCAAAATTTTCTTGACCCTGTTTAAAAGGAGAGAAAGACAGAAATAATTTTTAGTGGAACATCTATTTACAGCAAACTTGAAACCTCCTGTTTACTTTTGAAAATTTCAAGAGCAGAACTGTTTGTTTCCCTCCTCATTTAGACTGTGGAAGAAACTTACAGCAGCCAGTAGGACTTCTTGTTTGAAGGTTAATAAATTAAATTTTGTCTCATTGTATTGAGCAGTGGGAAAAAATGCTCAAAGAGTCACAAAAGATACTTCTGAAATGCGTCTCTGTTCCCACATCAGGCTATTATGGACTATTTGTAGAACACACACTTAAATTGCATTTAAGTAAGATTATTTATGACAAGACAGCTTTTGCTTAAATACTTTGAGCCTTTAAGCTGTTAAAGCAAGAAAGTTGGACTTGATTCTGAACGTTTTCTCTTTTAGCTGTAACTACCAAGTGCTATAATGAGATATGTCTCTTTTTGGTCAGAAGTTCACTGGGTCAGGATAGATTTAGAATGTTCTGCTTAAAGGAAGCATCTTTCTACCACTCTGTGGTCTACTTGTTTAATGTACAGCTGACCTGTCCTGTTGATAAATTCTTCACACTCCAGGACCAATGCTGTTCCTGGGCTTACTGAAAAAGCTTTGTACTTAGCAACTATGAGAGCAGATCAGAAATCAGGCAGCAATTGCACAATCGAGCAACTCCATTTGTTTCATTTCATGTTCAGAATGGGACTGAACCAAAATCCTCTTGTTGGTAATGCTGAACCCCATGGGGCAGAAGTGATGCTCATATTGATACAAAAATGGCTTTGTCCT
This sequence comes from Urocynchramus pylzowi, assembly GCA_013397555.1. Lineage (NCBI taxonomy): Eukaryota > Metazoa > Chordata > Aves > Passeriformes > Fringillidae > Urocynchramus > Urocynchramus pylzowi. The sequence continues at coordinate 1,068,411 of VZRH01006013.1, forward strand.
TCATGATCTGGGATCTGATTGGCCTCAGAACTAAAAGGGTATGAGAAATTAATGCCAGGGCTTGGATCTAAATTTAAGTGGACTGATACTCAAATTCACAGTCTAAACCCCTGTAACTGGGGAGTTTGAACTGTGGGTCAAAGGCTGAGTGCTGTGGTTGAACCAGTGTAAGTTTATACACTTGCTGATACTAAGAAAGAAGACGGATAAAAAAGCAAAACAACACACCCTGTATTTAGTGTGGCAGATGGGAAGAAGGAAACTCCCACCCACTGTGTGCAGATCTCTGGAAGATTTACCCTAAAACTAAACAGGCTGGTTAAGAACCTTTCTGAAGAGCATGTTCAAAAATTTATTTGAATATTTTGCATGCTGAGTCTCTTTTCTGCCTCCTACACTGAGACTCCATTGTAAAAGGTTTAACATCAGTAGTAGAAGTACATGGTGGAGAATAATCTTTCTAGCTCAACACAGAGCATTTGCAATGAATTTGGGCTGTTAGGGACAAAAAATCCTGGTGAACATGTATACTCAGAAATAATGAAGGAATAGTCAGAGAAATTCCACATAATGATTGGGTTTTACAGAAGTAGATTTTACTGTTTATTACACTTTTACCTTTCCATGTTATGGACACGCTGACTGTGTTCTTTTCAGTGGGATGTGCCCACTGTTTTGAATCACATTCATATGTGGTGTCATTTTACTGGCTAAAGATGGATTGCACAAGAGATTAATTTGCTCCTTTGCTCTGTATGCAGCCTCCATAAATTACAAGCTCAGGGGTGGGGGGGAACAGATGTGGAATGACTGAAAAAAAATTCCTTATTTCTATAACAAACATCACATAAAATCACCATACACAATGCATAGCACATTGATTCATTTAGTTCTTCTTTAATTTTCTCTTTGGGAAAAGCATTTCTTTACATTGCAGCATGAATTTGTTTCATGCCCTACTCATTTTCAGTGATTTCTCCCTCATTTGAGGAATGATCTAAGGCTTAAGAAACATCTCTCAGAAAAGCGTATTCTTTCACATTTTCCTGAAGAAAATTCTCCATATGTATTTCTAAGTAAAATACTTTATGTGAGGCATAGTTATAAATGCCTTGGTGGCTAATTAATGGTCAAGCTTGTTTTGCTGCCTTGGTGAGATGTAATTTCACTTGTAGGCATTTTAGGAAACCTTTCCAAGAAGGCAGAAATTTTGGGATATATTTGCAGCAAAGATATACACATCTTGAAACAAGCCTTGGTAGCTTTGCCCCTTATTGCAGAGCAAGTTCAGTATGGAGTAAGTTCAGTATGGAGTTATGATTTGCAGATACTCCAAATTCTCAGTACTTGGTTTGAATTGAACCAGAAGCAAATTGCAGTTGTATCTTGGTCCTAAGGGACCTCCTAGATTTTCAATTTTGGCTCCTCTGTTTACTGCCTTTTAAAAATACAGGTCAGGCAAAAGCCTAGACATGAAATTCTGGGTTTTTTTTAAATTTGTTTTTTAATAAATTTCCTGTGGTTCCAGCTGGAATTTAGATCTAGCCTTATTGCTGTTAAACAAAAGGATGCCCTGATCAAGATACACTAAGTGTGCTTTGGCATCTAATCCAGAGATGGGCCTGTAGCTCAGTGTAAAAAGAAAGGATTAGTATCCTTTCTGGAAATCAGTGCACATGGAGTGATGTTTTGGCTAGTAAAGAGATGGGTAATTGGTATTATCTGTTGGTAGACAAGAAAGGAATATAGTGTAGTTCCTTCTTCATATCTCTAAACATAAGCTGTAAAATATGGCAAATGAACATCAAGCAAATTAGAAGGAATCAGCACTCTGATAATTCATTTTTAAAGTCATACTAGATCTTAGGTGATGTTCTGATAAAACCGTGACAGTGATCATGTTTCTTTTGCTGGACATTGGGTAACAGAAACCAAAATCATCTGCCAAATATGTGAGGCATGATAAAAAAAAAGGAAAGAAAAAAAGTAGTTTCATAAGACAGACTGTGTCTGTCATCTCTGACTGCAAGGGTGATGTAATAGTAGCCAAGTAGCCATGTGATAGTAGCCACTTGGCAGATAATTGTTTTTGTAAAAGTGTTTTTTATATATGGCAAATGAATGACACCTTCTCTTATAAGCACCTTAGCAAGAGTTTGGCTTATTTGTGTAAATTGCTGAATTAACTTGGGGGTAAAATTTGCTGAGGTGATTATATGGTAAGGATTTCTGTGCTGTTACAGAGAAGAGAGGTTTCCAGAAGTGCTCTCTCTTGCTATAATTCTGCTTTACATGAGTCAGTGGAAATCTTAGTGCTATTGGCTTGTCTTATATAAGTTTAGCACTGACTGTGGGAACAGAGTTAAACCAACAGCAACTGCTTTTGGAAATCCCAATGACTGAGGTGCAAAAAGGTGCTTTAAAAAGGAAAAAAAAAGGGCATTGTGTGTGGGTTAATATATTTAAAAGGTGTATTATATTTTATAGGCACATACAGAGATTATGAACTAACCCCGTAATTGTTTGATAACTAAAACATAATACTGCTTAAAAGAGAATTTATTTCTATTTAAAATAGTGGGGTTTATTTTTAAAATAAATTAGATTACCATGTTTACAACCATGTTTGCAACATTTTTAAAACTACATAACAAGCTGGTTGACGTATAGCCTCTATTTTGATTCCCACTAAATTATTTTTATTTTTTGAAATTATCTCTCCTTTAGTTTATAGTGAGTTATGTTGAATAATAACGTAAGTAACAGCAGGAGTGTATGGTAACATACTGTCTGATCTGCAGTTACATAATTGGTTTTGCTTGCTTAGCCCTTAGATTTTTGAAGGTAACTATTTACCCAAGGAGTGTTTGTATTCATAAAGCAAAATGTTTCCTCCCTAAACATGGGCAAAATTAAAAACACACATAAACAACCATTATCATTAGCTCACAAACATATGCTAAAGACCATCTACTATATATTATTTTATGACTTTTCCAAATGTAGTTTAGTTAACATTTTAGAAATATTATATTATTTCTAAATCCATGTGCCTGTTTAAACCTCATTATCTCAAATGATACTGAGTGAGTGGTCATGAAACAGTATCATAAAATACATAGACATTATTTTAATGCAATAAACATGTGATTTTTAAGACTATCTTAACAAACACACATGTTTATTCTTTGCTAAAACATGTTTCTGCAAGTGCCACACCTATATTTTGCATGTTTTTAGTCAGTTGGCTCAAAAGATTATAGGGGGGAAAAAATAAATCTCTTAAAATCCTCAGAATCTCGGAGCAAAATACCAGCCTATTTTGACACAGCTAAACACTTTTAATTCTTAGAATTTTTCTTAACTGTGAAACATGGGTAGGGCACTGAAACATGCATTTTTATATTTTTGCTCCTTATGAACCAGATAACACATGAGATGCAATGAAATTTTCCTAGATGTCAATTTTTAATTCTCTTATCTTGAAGCATGGAAGTAAATGGTTGCTAGATTTGTAGACATGCTGGTTTTGGTAGCGATTGCATCTTATGTGGGATGTATCTGGTCTTTTATTATTTGTTTTATAGTGTCATTTCAATGTAATGTGCTGTTCTTTGTGTCTTTGTTGTCTCTTTTTTTTCTTTGTCCCCCCAACAGCATTTTGTCCCGCACAGGGAAGAAGGAGAATCAAGATGCCTCCAATTTGACAGTGCCCATGACCATGTGTCTTTTTCCTGTGCCATTCCCACTCACCCCATCTCTAAGACCACAGGTCAGTTCCATCAACCCTACTGTTACTCGCTCCCTCCTTTACAGCGTCCTGCGAGATGCTCCATCTGAACGTGGCCAGCAAAGTCGTGATGCTCAGTTATCAGACTACCCATCTTTGGACTATCAAGGGCTTTACGTGACACTGGTGACACTACTGGATCTAGTTCCCTTGCTACAACATGGGCAACATGGTAAGCAGGCCCTTGAATGATTCCAGTGCTGTGAATCCATGAGTGATGCATATATCCAGTGGAAGAGATGGGCCTAAACTGACCTGGATCTGGATTTCAAATCTCCTGGGGTGCATTTGTATCCAACTGTTCTGTTTGACTTTCTCAAATAAAGGATGTTTTTTTGCTAAATGTGGTGGATTTGGGTTTGAATTCTGAGGTTGTCTGATTTTTAGTGATGTGCTGGTGATGTGTAACTAAAATACAATTGTATGTAACAAAAATTAGACAGATGGGTGTAAAAGCACCCAGATTTTTAACTTGAATCTGCTGGGACAACTTCAGACTGTCGTTTTGGGGTGGGTCTCTTAAAAACTCACAAAGAGCTTGCAAATGTGTATCTGGCCTATAAGAAATACACAGATTGAGTGTTCTGGTGAAGGTCCATCTCTACACAGAATATAGTATATATCTAATTGAAGAAAAAATCACAGTAATTGTGCTTTGAGATGGCTTTAAAATACTCCTGTGTAAAAAAGATAGCAGCATCTCTGTCTGACGTGGAGAAAACCAATATTATCTTATGTTTTAAATTAGCTACAAGTGGTTTTTGTGCCTGTGTTGTGTTTGTATTGTTTTCTTCAAGTTCTGCTGTGCATCTGGCTGGTTTGTTAATCTGTTAGCCTTTCCATACTGGGATTCAGTAGCCCAGTATTTTCCCTATGTGTTAGCCAATATTAATTTCCACTGTGGTATCAAGATGTATTACTTACATAGTTCACTTTGGGAAGATGGTTGTCTATCTGATAACACTGCTGAAACTCTTCAGGAGGAAAGTTGTTTCTCTTAAGTGCTGAATTCCCTTTGAGCTGGCAGCAGTATGTTTGAATCCAAGACTGCTGCACTGGGAATTGGTGTAATCTTGCAAAAGGAGGGCTTCTAGCAAGATACACACTTGTTGACTTAACTTCAATTCTTAGAAATGGTGGAGTTAATCATAAAAAACTTTTCCTAAATAGATAACATGGTGATGATTAGCAATGAATGGAGACCTGTAAAGAACAAATAACATTGGGCAAACATAATTTTTTTTTATGGCAACAGTGGCTCACCTTGTGTGGTTTTCCTGGCCCTAGTCACATTTTTGTTGCTGTCATTTTACATCCTGATAGGCAATCCTGGGACATGGCCACTTGAGTAAGGAAAACACTCTAGGAGTAATTACCAGTGGCTTGGCAGCTGGATGGGTATACTAGTGGGAAATCTTACAGGACTCTGTGCTGGGTCTAATGTTACTAAATATTGTTAATTTTTTTAAATTAAAAAAAATTAAATTTTTAAAAATTTTTTTACTTAGCGAATAGAATTTGGATTTACATGTGTTATCAAGATGGCTGCTAGCATGTGCTTTGTGTGAAAGATATGTGATTCAAGTAATTGTGGCAGGTTGCATTCTGTTTTGAAGCATCTTCACAGGACAAATGTAAAATACTATGCTTAAGAGAGGCATTAAAGGAAATAGAGACAATACTAGCTTGGAAGCTGTACTGCAGAGAGCTCTGGGTGTTAACAGTAGATCAGAGAAAACCATAAGTCACTAATATATAAATATTATTCTAGCAATGTGTAAACATTTTTTTAATGTATGAGGCACCCAAAGCATTATGTTTATTATTCTAACAGCCCTAGTAAAGCCTCAGCTGGAGTAAAATTTTCAGATTTATCCATCTAGCTTGAAGAAAAACATTTGCTATTTGTGAAGAGTCGAGGAAAAAAAACAAGAATGATTTGAGGTCTGGAAAATGTGAGCAGTGAGAGAAAACCAGAAAAAATTTGGTTTATCTAGCTTAGGGAAAAATGGAAGGGAGATGTGATTATCGTATGAAAAGACGTAAAGGTTGCTATGGGGAGAAATAAACTAAACCAATCTATTTGTGATTATAGTTGATCAGGATAAGAAGTTACACTCTTAAATAGCAGCAATGGAAATTTTTTCATGAACAAGATTTTTATATGATAAAGATGATCAAGCATTAGGATGAACTGACAGGAGAAGGAGGGAACTGTCTTGCAGGTTTTTAAGAACATTTCAGATAAATATGTGCCAGGAATAATTTGGTTGACTCATGCTTGGGGCAAGGGGAGATGGCTTGCTGTTTTGTGTGGTTTTGTATGTGGAGAATCAAATTTTGCAATACAACTTGTTATTTATTTCTTCCTCAGCTTAGTAATTGATTAAAAGAAATATATATATTTTTTTATCAGAACAATCCATGTTGTTTGGGTAAGTACAACTGCTGTGCAAGGCAATCCTGAGCTTTGGCCTGATCAGGTTGTAAAAGAGTGTATTTAGCTGGTGAATATTATTGCAGGAGAAGCACTCTGTAGCATTGAGGGTCTCGTTAGACTCTTGCACAGAAGGCTGGCCAGAACCACTGAAATGGGGTGCCACTTTTAATTTTTGCTATGACCCAGGATGTTTAGAGCTGCAGATATCTCTGTGCTTTACAAAGACAGTTTTAAATCACACCACTTGTACAGGTGAGACTGAAGGCCTGTGTAATGTACTTAAGGCTGGGGAATAATTAACAAATTCAGGAGGAAGGCCTTCTGATGTCTTTGGATCATCCAGCAGGTTCATGCTCAGGGTTCATTTAGGGCTGTAACCTTTGTCAGAGGGTTATGGGCACTAGCTCACTTTCTAGTTTGGGAGAGAGTATAAAGATTATTCCCCAGTGCCCAGAAACACAATAAACTATGCCTTTCCTTTGGATCTTAAAATGTTGCACAGTTATTAAGTATCCTTTCCAAAGAGTTACAATATGATTTATTAGAATAAGTATAGAAAATCTTGATAAATATTCCTATCCTTTTAAGCTCTGGCCACTTTTAGCCTCAGTGGTTTCCCTGGAAATCAAGATCTGTAGTTTAATCACATCTGGTTTAAAAATACAGTGATGCTTCCTGTAGTCAATATATGCAAGGTACTTTGCAGAACTCTTGAGGGTAATTAAGATAAAGTTCTTATTTTAATATGACTGATAAAGACTAGAATGGTTTTTGCAAAGTCTGGCCTTCAATACAATGTGCATTTCAAATTCTGATTCTAGTAATGTCTCTGCTTAAATTCAAGCCATCGTACGTTAATCACTGTATGATTAAAATCAACACTTGATTTTAACTGATAATTTTATAGGCTGTAGCTTTCATATTCCCTTCAGACTCTTTGAAGTAGTGTTCAGCAGCTGTTTCCCTCTGTTTAGGAGGGACTTAAAAATTGAGGGTGAACTCACTCGTCTAAAGTGATTATCTTTCCAAATTACTTTGAGAGGAAAGCTGGAATTCAAATATAATTAATTATTTTAGTCTTGTAAACAAGAAAGTACATAGTCATAATTACATTTTCATTGTAATGATTCTATATTTCTTTCATTTTATTCAACAGATCTTGGCCAATCAATTTTTTACACTACTACATGCTTACTTCCTTTTCTCAGTGATGATATTTTGAGTACCTTACCCTATACAATGATTTCAACATTAGCTACCTTTCCTCCATTTCTGCACAAGGATATTATAGAGTATCTCAGCACATCTTTTCTGCCTATGGCTATATGTAAGTAGAACTCATTCTAGTATTGTTCTCTCTCAGCACATAACAGTATCAGACTGTACAAGTCAAAATTTGTTCTGTCATAGAATTGTAATGGAACATCAATCTCCTTATATACATAAAATAATTTCTTGTGACTATTTTCAAAGGGAAATAGCTCTATAATTGTTATTTATTTATTACACTGTGTTTTGTTGTGAATTCTTCCTTTGTTTGAAGTGTGACATTTATTTAAGAAATCACTGTTTTCAGACTTGTAGAACTTTCAGTGCCAGCAGTGGGAGTTTTGAATACGGAATCAATGGGCAAAGTGCTCCTGAAATAATAAATGCAATAGCAACATGCACAGTTTTTGCATCTGGACTATACCTGGATGTACGAGTATGATTTTTCTCAATGTGATGATGTTGTGTTGAATTTCTGATTTTCTCTCTCTGTCTTCTTGGCACTTCCTCTCTAAGTTCTATACTAAATGGCTGTGCCTGTAATGGCTCCTATCCATAACAGTTAGGACTGAATCTGATGGTCCCTGCCTTTTTTCCCCCTCTTCTTTCTTTTTACTTCCCCTCCATGAAGATGTCACATGATTGCTTAACATCATAGTCCCTGCTCAGTGTGGATCTTGAGGTGTGTTCTGAATGCTTGTCCATGTACCTGACAAAAAGCTTGACAGGACTTCAGCAGTAATGAGAAAACCATTTTCTGCAGAGAGAATCATTAGGGTCAATATTAGGTCAGTTTTAACCAACAAGCCTTTTACTGTGTGTGACCAAACGCTGGAACAGTTTGCCAGAGCAGTTGGAGATTCTCCATTCTAGCAGATGCTTGAAACACAATTTGCCCTGGATATCTGCTCTAGTTGCCTTTGAGCAGAGGGATTGACGAAGATGATCACCAGATGTCCCTTTTAACATCAACCATGTGATTTTGTGAGAATGTCTCTTCCTTACCTCTGGGTTCCCAATCTTTTTGAAAAAATATGAACAACTTTTGTACAGAGATCAAGAGTTTAAGCATTTAAGCATGCAGAAGATGCTGAAAGAAGCATAGTCCAGTGTTTTGACATTAATGCAATCAATATCACCTGTATTTTCTGATTTGACCAGTTAATGATCTTGGAAAAGTTCCCTAACTCTCCTGGACCTCAGTTTTCCCATGTAAAATATTCATTTTTAGTACATTCTAATGAGGTTTTCTCTATTAACTTTGACACATCTAATGACAGTGTGCAGATCAAAATTACTAAGATATATTTCATATGTATGTGCAATAGGTCCTCTTTGGGTTAAGAACAGAATTTTGCATTAAACAACTTCTTTTCCCACTGCTATAACCTGTTAAAGAACAGCTTAGGGTGGTGACTTATCCTGTCTCTCCTCAGATTTGCAGAACCATACCTCAGAATAACTGGTTGAGTCAAATCCTTGGTTTACTTAAATAGATGCTGTTCCCCAACTGCCCCTGATAGAGATTGCATCCTTGCATTTGCATTTGTCATGCTGGCTTTCTTCTCTATCGGTTTTGGTGAGATTTCTGTATGAAACCAGTCTGCTGCTTTTTAAATTTACTGATTTAGTACTGTGTCCTACTTTTTTGCTGATGGCTATATTTAATTGCCCAGTTAGAGCTGCCAAGTATTTTTCAATTTAAATCCATAAAAATACACCTTTCTGTAATAATTTGGGGGCACTTACTTATGTGGGTAAGATTAAAAAATAAATTAATTAAGTGCAGTGAAGAGATCCATAGTAATGTTGGGTCAGGTGGAGAACAGAAAGGGAGAAATTCTCAATTTTCTCTTCCTTACTTCATTTCTATTTGAGTGTTCTTTTAATTAGTCTCCTTGTCTTTCCCTGCTGGGAATTATATGCTCCTTTGCAAGGCAAGTGCAGAACCTTTCCTTCCCTTAGTATTTAGTTCTGATTAAAACCAAAAGGGAGGATGCAAGAGATTGTCTAAGCAGTTGGAGAGCCAGATGGGAGGGATGAAAACAGCTCACGGAGCTGGTAGCTACAGTTCTGTGCTTCTATCCCAAATGCTTGGTATTTGGGTCCTGGCAGCCAGGCTTGGGGAAGTGCTGTGAGGGTGGTAAGATACTTGTGACATCTCTGTGTAGGAGCCTGCCTTCAAAGCCATGTTGCCATGTGAAAGTTCTGCAGGGTTTTTCCAAATATATACCATTTAATAGTAACCACTTCATGGGAGACCAAGAGGAACTCCAGCCTCTTCCTGTGTGAGGTGAAAGATACTGAGGTATAAGATACTCAGTGCTGCTGTTCATCATTATCTCAGCACAGTTCACATGACCATGGGACTGATGTTTCTGGTATGCAGCTATAGCTTGAGCTCTTAGCAGATGCTCCCTGAAGAGTAATCTGTGCCCTGCACCAGCAGCTATCAGCAGCCCCTACCCTTCCTCTGCATGCCTCAACAGCAGGCTTTCCATTTTACCCTCCAGTTCCTCTTCACCCTTCCTACAATCCAAGGCCTGGGTGCACTTGGCTCTACAAGTGATGTTATTTTGACTAATCTGTGGGTTTTGAAGGAGAGGGCCTGAGAAGGCAACTGGTTGATGCAGTTTTAGGGATGAAGTTGCACTGATCTGGAAAACCAGGTGTGCACTCTGTGGATCAATACCTAGCCATCTTTCTCTTCTACTTTTTTTGTATTTGTTTTTATGATACCTTAGGAATTTTATCTGCATGAGTTGGAATCAGTTACATGTTATTCTCACCTGCTTTTCCTATTATAATAGAAAATTTATTTCTTTTTTTCCTTTATTTTGAGTGGGATCTTCAAAACGAGAAGGTGTTCCAGCACATGTTAATCTGTCTGCATCATCAATGCTGATGATTGCAATGCAGTACACATCAAACCCAGGTATGTGTAAACATGCAACATAGTATCATTCATTCTGAAACTATCAGTCAGGAAGTATTGTCAAATGCAATCAGAAAAGTTTTCATTATGGGAAAAAACTGTCTTTTCCTAGTACAGGATGAAAAATTATTGATTTTAGTCAAAACTGAGATTTCTAAACATCATGCTAGAAATAATCATTATGTAGATAAGAGATCTCTTTGTGATGGAGAAATAGGATTTGGCCCAGGATTGAAGACTGATCTACTCACGTTTGATATCAGAATATAGTGCTGATGTATAGAATGTCAGTGTTGGAGAGAAATACCACTTACCTTGACTACAGAAATTCATAGTAACTATCTTACACTATGATTCAAATATCACTGAATTCACAACTGGTACTATTTTTCTAAAGAAGACAGGTAATGCTGGCTACAGGCTTAATGGAACTATAATGAAGTTAAATGTAATTATGAGTATCTAAACAAAAGTGAGGCAGTCCCTGTTAAGCCATTGGGGTCACATAACCAAACTGAAACAATATTTAGCCCCAGTGAGCTGTTACATTGCATGATCATCAGCTGTCAACTATCTCCTGTCTTATGTGGATGGGTAGAGGGTGTGTGTGGAGGAACTCCACACTGCATTGTGTGAGGAGTGTCACATCATCCTACCTTGCTTCACACAGGTAAATAAAAGCAGAACACCATTTTTAAAAGCTGCTTGCAGAAGTTTTTTTCATTAAATGTTCTGTCTTTTTTTTTTTTTTT
>VZRH01006013.1:1079611-1123430 GCA_013397555.1 Urocynchramus pylzowi
TTTTTTCAATTTCTCTATTCAAGTCATCAGAGAAAAATGGTGTCCTGTGGTTTTTGGGAAGTCAGACATGTAAAGTAGTTCACCTGACTCTCATGTTTGTTTGATACAGAGTGGCTCCTATAGCCCTTTGTATATGTGGGAATAATATATTGTTACATGTGACTTCCATTGCTGCCTGAAGATGAATGACAAGATAACCATTTACACTGGGACAGAGGCACAAAGTTTTAGTGAATCAGCAGGTATTTTTCAACTAAATGTGTTTGAAAAATATCTCCGTTGCTGTGCAAAAAGCTGTATCCTCATGTTAATCATCTTCCTGCATTTCTTGACAGAAAGAAGTTACTAATATTCAGTTTCTTTAATTTTGTGATGACTCTCAGGGCATTGATTCTTTAGCAAGCCCTTTAAAACAAAAAATATTTGAATGAGGCATAGAGTTTTGGATGGACAGAGCAAAGCCAATCAGCTGATTACGTCACTTGTGTAACTTGAGTTTCCATGTCCATATTAAGTCTATACTGTCTTTTCTCTCTCAGTGTATCACTGCCAATTATTGGAATGTCTCATGAAATATAAGCAAGAAGTATGGAAAGTAAGTTCATGATCATATATACTTTGTGGAAATGACTGTGCTTGGGTAGTAATAAAAACCAGATGGCTTGAAAATTGAACTGACTGTATGCCAAGAAGTTGTAAATGATCTTTATATCCAGTCCTCCCTCTGGATTATGGAGAGGAAGGTCCCTCTAAATTTTTAGTTTGCAGAGGCAGTTCCATGTTTTATAGAACATAGCTCTGTTTCCTAAGTATTATGTGTTTGTGGCTCCAATGAGTGGAAATTATAATAATGAGTAGGCTTCTCAGTTCATGTGGGACTGGACTTTTACAAGAAATATTTGTGAGTATTGTTGTCTGAATCTGCTCTGAATCTGGTTCATTTATCTGTATCTCACCTCTTTCCTCCATGACTAGACAGAGAATTAGTTAGTACACTGTGGGATGGGTAGTTGCTGTTGGATGCTCTGATCAAACTCAGAAGCATTCAAGTTGGTCATCTAATCTGTCTCTAAGAGCATACAAAGAAAGTTTCTTAGGGCATGAAATGTGTTTATTTTGTGTGTTCAGCTATCTTTGAACAGAAGTACAGTATCTTGAATTGTGGGGTGTTACCTTGCAAAAATAAACATTTTGTACATGTCTTTCCTTAGGATTTGCTATATGTAATAGCCTATGGACCATCTCAAGTTAAACCTCCAGCAGTACAAATGCTATTTCACTATTGGCCCAATTTAAAACCCCCTGGGGCAATCAGTGAGTACAGAGGACTTCAGTACACAGGTCAGTGCAGCTGGTTTTGTATAGGCCAAAATAAATAAATGATGAGAAGTGTTAAAGTCACATTTTTACTTTTCTATGATGTATTTGATTATTTTTGTTTGATAAATTGTGCTTTCATAACAATATGCAGTGTCCATTTATCTGCATTTTTAAAACATGTCATGAAAAATAAAAACTCAGATCATGGCTAGTAAATATGTTGTCTTATTCAGAATATTAACTAAACCTGAACAGGAGAAGAAATAAATATTGTGTTTGTAACAAATAGTCTGTGAAACTGCTGCCTGGGCCTCTCAACAGTTCTGGTTTATGTTCCTTTCAATTATTGCTTTGGTTGCTTTTGTTGTGCCAGCTGCTAGCACTGCTGCTGTTGCTAAGACTTCTTATCTGGCTGTTACTGTCAAAAAAAGTCATGTGATGTCAGGTGCAGTTAGTACAATGGATAAATTCTCAAAGTTGATTATAGGATGAAAATGGGGGACAAGGTCAGGAAGGAGTAGGTTCATGGCACAAAGTCCTCTGCCAGACTCCCCAGAGGTACTGATGGGATAGTGCTGCTACACGGGTGACTGTCCAGCAGCAACTCATTGCTTTTCCTGCTTGTCTGTCTCAACCTGTTTCAAATAATCTCTGTCATATGACATAGGTTTTGTTCACTTTTAAAATTTCTGGCCAGAATGTGACATTTTAAATTATGAAAATGAAGGGTTGGAAGAAACCTTAGAAGACCTCTAGACCAATTCAAGTGCAGCCTGAATGTTCCTGGTAGAATTTGTCTGATCTGTTCTAAAGCCTTCCATTGAAGGGGTGATAAATTTTCTTGACTGTTTAAAAAACAATTAAATTCTTCATGTACTGTTCTGCATCACTTCTTCCATGCAAGCAGGTCTGTAAACTAATCATTTACTGTTACTAGTACTGGATAGACTGGGGTTTTCCCCTTATATGTAAGTTTTTGCTAATATATCCCAGAATGGATGAGTATTATCTGCAGTTGCATGGTATTTTGACCTGGGGGCATCCTGTAGAGCATCCAAGTGATGCCATTTGAGCATCCCTTTGTTGTTTACTTTTTGCCATTACACAGCTAAGGCTCCTCCTGTCACTGGACTAGTTTTCCTTTGTTCCAGCTGTGTTTTCATTTCATTCAGTTACTGGGAAAGTAACTGAACTTACTCAGCTACTCCTACCATCTTGCTCCTGGAGTGGAGGGATAGTTAAGTATTTCAAGATGCTGGTGAGATCAATAAGAGTCTGCAACAGGAATGTCTGTGTCTTACTTTTTCCATTTTCTCACTGAATCCATGGTTCATTTAATTATATTGTAAATAAGTCAGGAGGTCTGTACATTCAAGGTTGTGTATTGTAATTATTAAGCTTCCTGAGGAATGGCTATTTGTACCATGCTCACATTTGTATAGTACTTAGTACAAGAGGATCTTGTTCTCAATTGAGACTGCTAGACACAAAGAACATAAATATCTCTTCTCATTTATTAATCAGCCATGTTTTGGTTTTGCAGCCTGGAACCCCATTCACTGCCAGCACATTGAATGCCATAATGCGATTAACAAACCCGCTGTGAAGGTACTGCTGTTACTTTAGGGGCCAACCCAGCTCTCTGGGGCAGGGGAGGTTGTACTTCAAACCCAGCCATGTGCTGTGGTGGTGTGCAGGTGGCCAAAAGCAGGTGCTAAGGGAGCAGCAAAGCCTGTTGGCACCAAGGGGCCTCACCTCTGTGAATAAGTTCTTGGGCTGCCTAAAGGAAGATGAGGTTTTTCCTGCAACTACTGCAGGAAATCTTGAAATTAAACATGGCGATGATTGTAGTGTACTTTATATAAAATTCTAAGCTGGCTCCTGGCTAATCCATGTAAATGTTTTCCTGAACACACACATATATGTGTATAAATATGTGCACAAATATTATTGTATACAGGAAACATTACTTCAGTTCTGTAGGTACATGTTCACCTTGGTGTCTCGACTGAGCTCACACAATGCACCTACTCTCATTATGATCCTTTGCTTGGAACATGTCCTAAAGCAAATAGCAACAAAGCTTTACTTTCCTTTTCTGCAGCCCTCTTTGAGGAAAGTAAATTGTATCTTTACTGTTTACAGGCACAGTAAAAATTAAAAAGCTTTGACCAGGCTCACAGAACAATTTGATAGCAGAACAGCAGCCCAAGTCCAGAACATACTGCAGTTAGGTGTACTGATCAATTAATTTGTATCTATTTAGATATGTAGGTACAACCAATTTTCCTGGCATCGATTTGTATACTAATGTAATTTCTTTAGTCAAAGAGTTCTGCAATGAGCCTTTTCACAGGCTGTGGTAGGACATAATGATGGCACTTATCTCAAAAGTCCTGCAAGGGACCCTTCCTGCCCACTCCAGTAATTCTCAATGATTCCTCTCTCACAGGAAAAAGGCTGAAAGGTGTTCCTTCGTGTTGTAGTGGTCACTAGATTCAGGCTAATAACACAATAGAGCAAAACATTAAAAAGTACAATTTAAAGCTTTGCAGATTAAGTACCTGAAAATTTTTGAGTGATCTGTTAGCCTAATTTTGACAGAACCAGTTTAGATCCATCATCACTCAGAAAATACAGCCTGTTGTGTCCTAAATAGATGATTTGGTTAACAAAGATGAGAAACAGTCAAAGAGGTATTTGTCTTTATTTATAAAGTCTTGCACTCCAATGGAGTAAGAGTGATCAGAGTAGTTAAGATGTAGTGTGTGCATACTACTGTTCAGTGTTTCCTTTGTAGTACAAAACAGTTGAACAAATGTGTATGGAACTGGCTGTTAACTGTAGCTGTTTTCTGTAATTGACTTATGTGAAAGGATAAAAGCTAATGCAAGACAAAGTCTGGACCTATGTTGCCAAGGGAACTGTGAGTCTTTGTTCTGTCACTGCAGTTGAGCTCCATACTTAAAAACTGTGATGACTGAAAATTAGATTTTGCTGGAAGAGGCATTTTTGAGATAGAAAAATCTAGACCTTTCCATTACCTTGTCCTAAACAATGGATCCCCTAAGTGCTGTCTCTTTGGGGACAAAATAGTAGCAGTGTATAGTGAATATGTGATGTGAGTATCTAACAAAACATACTTGTCTTTGAGAAAGTGATCATATTGCAATATGCAATATGTACTGGAATATGTAATATTTTTTACAGACTCTCACATCTCCATTTTTGTTAGAAATAGTTTGAGATCTTGTAAGCCACATGCTGAGTCTTTTCTTTCATTGCTAAGTGCTCTTAACACATATCAAAGCTGTGTTACATTTTATGTCCTAGCATTAACATGTTGAACTTTTTCAGCAAGCTTCGATGAGCAGAGATGTTAATCCTTTTCCTTCTCCATGTTTCAGATGTGCATTGACCCATCCCTTTCTGTGGCTTTGGGTGATAAGCCACCTCCACTATATCTTTGTGAAGAGTGCAGCCAAAGAATTGCAGGGTAGGTAAACCAAGAGCTGGAAAATTATAAATATTGTCAGACTCCAAAACTCTGGAGTTTTGATTTTTTGGAGTATGATTAGCATATAATTCATATAGGTAAACCTGTTGAAATATATGGAGCACACTGCCACTCAGTATGAATAAGGATTAGAGATATTTACCCCACATGATCAGCATTTGCTCCTAACTCAAACAGAGCCTTTAATTTGAGATCTCTGAAAGAACAGATGCTGTGGGATGCATTGACTATGGGTAGGGAAGCATCATTAATGAACCAGCCTATGCTTATGAAACATTTTTTGTCCTCATCCATTAGTTGTCATTTAAAACCAAACATTACAGTGAAAGTTGTTTTCGAGAGCTTTCACTATTGTTTTGTAACATGTATTTCAGATTAGTCTCTAAGATATACCATGAAGCAGCAGAGATCAAAGAAATTGATCCAGGATTGGCCTTGGTACTTGGAAGGAATGTACCCTGAAATAAAATAAAATAACCTTGCTTTGTTTTCATTTTTGGTTGACTTTTTTACATTTAAATTGCTACTTTGGTTTGCATTAGGATACAAAATCTACTGATACTTACAGTCAGTGCCAGTCGTTACTTCAAATGGAAAAGGTTACAGGTAGTTCAGAACCTAAAGGAGTGTTTTTCTCCTCAGTTTCACACAACTTTAAATCACACTGGCTGTGGGAAAAGCAATTACATCTCACCTTAGGTTTTTAAGTCATCATTGAGTTAAAGCTGCAGGAAAAAGTAATTGAATTTGGTAGAAGCATAGCTTCTGAGGACACACAGAGAAAACAGTACTGGTACTTTAATTTCTTTTCTACATTCATCTGTTATTCTTCACTACCATTTCTTAGCTGTCAGACTTTCATAGGATGCTCTCTTTTAATTTGATAAATTTAGGTCTCAAAAGTAATTTTTGAAAACCTTGAACATGATGACCAACATCATCAAAGTGGTAATTTATGGTAAGACAGCACAACAAAGAGATGTAATGTAAACCAGTCTGCAATTTATAAAACTGCATTTGAAAAAAGCAGCTTCGGAATAATGGCATTCCTACCACATTTATTTATCTAAATTTCCTCTGTGCAAAAATAAATCCGTATATAAATATATATATATATATCTGTATAAAAAGAAAGCTAATTATATATACATTTTTACAGGGATCACAGTGAGTGGTTGATTGATGTTCTTCTGCCACAAGGTAAGAGATATTTTAAGGGTAGGTACAAACTAATCACAATTGTACAAAGCTATGCTGATATTTCTCCATACTGTATTACATTGAAATGCTGCATTCTGTTCAAAAGTGTTGGTTTTTTTTTTTATTTTCTACTTAATGCTGCTTAATGTCCTTAAAGTACTATGAAGAATTGACTAATCCTCTATCTGAAATACTGTGCAACTCTTTATGTGTGAGGAAACAGGGACAATTGAACAGATTTTCAAATCTTGAAGCATTCACAATTGGAGCCAAGTTTTTAAAAAGTATTTGTGTCCCACAGCACTGTCCAAAAAATGGGGCTAGTTCTTCCAGTAACCTGAGTCTGATTTGAAAGCTCTAAAAGCTGCTGAAAATCTGTAACACGAGACTGCAAAGGATATCAGAAAAGGACATAAAATAGTTTTTGATGATCCAGTCATTGATCCAATCATTGTCATTTGGCCAGTGAGAAAACCTGATGTTTTGTTATCTATTAGAATGCAGACAAAGTGTGTTGATAGACTAATCAGCATATTATCTAAAATAACCCTTCCAGGGATAGAACAAAGACACTGCCTCTCTTCTTTGCTTTGCAAACTGAAAATTCTTAAGCAGTTGAGATTTTCTTGCTGTCTGCTTTTAGTTGAATTGTTACCCAGATAAAGAATGTTTTATTTACTTAAGGAAAGCACTTCTTAATCAGCCACTTAAACTTACTGAATCATATGTTGCCTGGGCAACAGATCACATAGTTACTGCTTACAGGTTGAATCTGCAAACATTTCACTCTGAAATTATGGGCCAGACATAGTGGCTGCTTTGGCTTTGTTCATCCATATTCACTACTCTTTTATGCCAAGAGCTTTCACAAGCAGTGTAGGCCCACCTGAGCCACGTCTCCTACAGCATGCCCCAGTCATGTGTACAAGGTGTGCTTTTACAAGTCTGTCTGTGAGGCAGAAGCATCAGCAGAAGGTGGATGGGTTGCAGAGCACACCACACTTAAAGCACCAAGGCTGTTATTGCATTTCAAAGTAGAATTAGCCATAGGTCTAAGTGTACAGTGTCCTAACTTATGCAGGCTTAGGGGTTTCAGTAGTACCTGGAAACACACCCAGAGACTTCCTTGCACGATGTCCATTTTCCCCTGGCTGCCGTAGTAAACCACAAAGACCATCACTTTGTGTTCATGTTTTGTATGCCTTCCCCTTACAGCTGAAATTTCTGCTATATGTCAGAAGAAGGTAAGATTCAGCCATTGTGTGATGGGGCATGATTTGATGTTGTGTGTAATGTCATTCCATTACTGTGTAACGTGTTCTTCTTTGTACCATTCCAAAATTTCACAATTTATCCATGAATGCATTTATTGGTGGATGGAAATATTTCAGCAGCAGCAGGTTTCTTTTTGTTAAAACTGACGATGTTGATTTGAGTTGTAGGTTTTAGTTTAAGTGGCAATTAGTAAAGCAATCCAATTATGCAGTTGAGCTCTGTTTGTATTCTATAATTCTGCTTTATGAAGAGGATAGAACAAGAGATGAGTTTTAAATTTAAGTGTTTATATTTCTTCTCATCTCCTTGAAGTCTTGGATTAATCCTAAATTGGGCAAAAATTATACTGTAAAATGTGTATTTTTTAAAATACATGGACTGAAAATCTTTAGTGCTTGGCTCTGAAAAGGTTTCTGACAAAAAGAATCTGCTTGCAGTACATACCAGCTGATGTGTTTTGATAAGACTTTAATAGCAAAGAATACAGTGTATAACATATTCCAGTTCACATGTGGCAAAGAAAGCTTTTCTGTTGGGCTGGATTACTAGGTGGTCAACCTGAAATTTCAGGTGCTTATTTCAAAGGCTTGTACAGTTTCCTATGATAAGGCAGATCCTTTCATAGCATAAACTGTGGCATGGTGGCACCATTATTTTTGCACTCCTAAGGATCTACCTGTTGCTACCTGTAAGGTAAAAAGACCTTCTGAAGCATAAGCAGGTGTTAAGGCAACTACTGTAAAATTTAGAGATTGCTCCAAGTCAGGAGGTTGAGGTTGATGATTTAAACGTCAGCTTAAGAAGAGGAGCAACTGTGACATTTAAATCCAGGCTCAGCATTTAGTCCTGAACTTGTCTTTCTGGAAGGTCAGTGATGTCTGGCATCAGGAGGTTGCACACAGTTGTGTCTGACAGAGTGAGTTTGGAAATTGCCGACACTTGGGCCGGCTCCCTAGCGCAGGCTCTCATCCCTGTTTTGGGTTCCGTTTCCTGATAACCTGTGGCCTGACAAACCCTTTTTTATTTTCCAGAACTGCAGCTCCCACGTCAGAAGAGCAGTCGTCACGTGCTTCTCGGCGGGCTGCTGCGGCCGCCACGGCAACAGGCCCGTGCGCTACTGCAAGAGGTGCCACTCCAACCACCACAGCGAGGTGGGGGCGGCCGCAGAAACCCACCTGTACCAGACCTCGCCGCCCCCCATCAACACCCGCGAGTGCGGGGCCGAGGAGCTCGTGTGCACCGTGGAAGCTGTGATCAGGTAACGGAGCCGTGGATCCGCCAGGCAGGGTCAGGCTTCGGTGTCCTGCAGGCCTTGTGCAGGTGGATTGTAGTTTCACCGGGATCGTTGAGAGCAGACACTGAACTCCTGCTGCCTTAGCCCAGAGTGGCTCAGGGGTGAGTGTTGTCCTGATGAGGAAGGCAGCCTGGAATCCTAGGATTTGATGTTATTTTATTTCAGGAAAGTGATGACATCACATGGCTTAACATCTAGTTACTCTTGATTAGATACCTGTATCCACTGCAGGAAAGGTGTATCCACTGCATTCACTGACCACAAGCTTGTTTTATAGCTTGCTGAAAGAAGCAGAATTCCATGCAGAGCAGAGGGAGCATGAACTCAACCGAAGGAAGCAGATGGGCCTCTCCTCTTCCCATCACTCCCTGGACAACACAGACTTTGATAATAAAGATGATGACAAGCATGACCAACGCCTCCTGAGCCAGTTTGGAATATGGTTCTTGGTAAGAAATTCTTGGTTTCTTTTCTCTTCTTTGTTGCCTCTCCTTTACTTTCTGAAGTATATTTTACTTCTATTTTTTTTCCCCTCACTTCTTGGCTTTAGTTGGAGACTTATTCTGATTTGTAAGCAAAAACTTGTCCTGTGAAGCTGTCAGACTTGGAGATTTCATAACTAGTTTGGGTAGAGTGGCTGACTGCGTCTGAGTCTGCGAGGCAGTGGTCACCACGTTCAGGTTGCCAAGTGCTCGGTGCAGCTTTCACTAGGAAATGACAATGAATAGCTGATAGGTGGTTAAAGGAGCTTCTCAATTCTCCTGTCATCCATGCTTTGCATCCAGTGCAGCAATCTGACTTGAAACTTCGTCTCTGTACGCAGAGGGTGCCAAGAGCTCAAACATCAGCTAATTAAGGGCTTAGCAGTGTGCTGGCCTGTGAATTGGGGTAGAAACTTGGTCTCAGATTTGTGACAGCTTTACAGTCCAGGTATCATTTCAGAGAGTTTGGAGAAGAGGTTAATCAAGAATTGTAATCATTATGTGGGAATTTCTGAGGACTTAAAACTCATATTCATGCCCCAAATGAGGACAAAAATTCAAGATTGGAATCTTTTTGCAAAGTAAAGATCATTTGTTACATTAGTTATGCATTTTCTTTCAGAATGTTTGAAGTTCTTGATTTGACTTTTTAAAATTGATACATCTTATATATGTGTGTGTATGTATATCATATATTTTACTGGATTTACAGTACCTTCTGAAATTAAAAGTAATTTTAAAATACAAACCAAAAAGTTTGTCAAAATACTCTATACTGATATTTTTCAGTGTTGAAAGTGAACAAAAAAAATTTAGCGTCTGCTTTTTTTTCCATTTTATTGTTATTTTCTGGTTATGAAATGTTTTTTCAATTGTCCTGTACCAATCTCTACTTAAAATTGATCATCTCATTTGTCTCCCGTGTAATTTGCATCCTCATAACTCTGAGAATATACAAAATATAGTAGACAAAAAATTTCCCCCCTTTAATTCTAGAAATGAAAGTTGGTTTTGTGTTTCTCTCTTCCAGGTGAGCCTTTGCACTCCCAGTGAGAATACACCCACAGAGAGTTTAGCAAGGCTGGTTAGCATGGTGTTCCAGTGGTTTCACTCTACAGCTTACATGATGGATGATGAAGTTGGCAGCCTGGTTGAAAAGCTGAAGCCCCAGTTTGTTACTAAGTGGCTGAAGACTGTTTGTGATGTCCGGTTTGATGTCATGGTTATGTGCCTCCTGCCTAAGCCAATGGAGTTTGCCAGGGTAAGAATGATTTATCTGAAGGCTCAGATAAATCATTTGCTACAGATAAATCATTTGCTACACAGATTAAGATCTTAAGTAAAATCACTTTTTCTTTCCCAGCTCTGACAAGACAAAGAAATCTGTGTGGTAGAGGGAGCAGTGGAATTTGAGAATTTTTCCTTTTCACAGCATTTTTAGTTTTACTATGTTAGAAAGTAGGCATTATTTACACTGATGTGAAGGCTGGTTGGAAGAATACTACAGGTATTGAAAGAAACTGTACATTTTTGATAGCTGCACATTTTCATTATGCTGCTGAAGTCCCCAAACTTGTCTTTGCTAAAAGGTATCATTTGCCTACTCCCAGATATAAGCCTGTCCTTTAGTGATGTTTCTTTGCTCTTTGCATACTTCATCTCTGCAGCTGTGAATTAAGGTTGATGAAATCACACAGTTGTGACTGAAGGGAACTCTGGGGATACTGATGCTAACTTCAGAGATCTAATTTGTGTGACTCAATTAAGATCCCAGTCTGACAGGGTTTGCCTAGTGGCTGATGGGGAGAGAGAGAGATTTACCTGGAAGGTTATCCAGGGTGCCTAAGTGTAACCATTGATGCAACCTCTTCTAAAAAGAGTCATTCTTTCTGTCCAGTAGTTACAAAGCAGAACTCACCACTTAGTCATGCTTTTGTAAGACTTTCTTTTTCTGAAAAATATCCAGAGGATATGTTGGGCTTGTTTCCTAAAATTAAGTGGCTAGACTTGGAAAGGCCGTAAAGACTTCATGTGATGTATTACATCATCAGCCATGAACTGTACATCGTGGGTTTTTCATGACATAACATCTGGGATTTGCTGTACCTGTGCAGACCAGCACGGATGTGTTTTACTCTGAACATTGCTGTAAGGTGCACCTGGCTGTGGGAGGATTGGAGATCAGCTGAGGCAATTGGAGAGGTGGATGGATGCTTTGAGTGTTAAAACTGAACAAAAGAGACCATGGCTTTGAGGTTAAGGGGAAAAGGAAGAACTGAACCTCATGCTGTAATCTCTTGCAGATTTTTTTTCTTGGATCCAACCCTTCTTTTGAGTTTTGTTACCCCCTACTGCAATACTTAAGGCTAGACCAAAAACTTGCCAGATTTGCAGTACTTCACTAGAACATGAAGACAAATAGCCATGAAATTAGCTGTGATGAATGAGGAAAAATAGTTTGCTGGCTGAGATTACCAGTAATTGCTGCCAAAACAGCAGGCATCTCTAGAGCTATTCGTCAGGAACAGCAGATGTGAGCTGAGGTCAGTTAGAATAATTAATCTCTGTATGCCAATTACTTATGTACTTAGAAGCATATTTTTTTTTTCTTCTATCACTGAGAAACTTTCTTCAAAAAACCCTAAACAAACACCCATGAAAGAACACCTTGTACAGACCAAGTTTTTGGAAGTAAAGACCAGCATTGTAACAAGTTGCCCAGACCAAAAATTTGATGGTGCAAGTTTGACCAAATAGAGCTGTGCCTTTTTGAGAATTATAAATGATAATACACTGAATCATGGCCTGGAAGTGAGCAAACTTCATTTAAGTCTTGGACAAGGCTTTTGTGTACTGTCAGTCAAATTAAAGAGGAAAAAGCAATGCAGCTCCATGGCTGAATTGTAAATTCTTCCTTGAAGTTATTAATGATCACCTCCAAAAATTTCCTGGCTGCGACACACTGAGCAAAATCTGTGATACTGAGCAAGTTACAGGGACTAGAAATGTTATTCATCAGTATAACTTTTGGAAATACCCACAGGTTGGTGGATACTGGGACAAATCATGTAGTGCTGTAACCCAGTTAAAAGAGGGGCTGAATCGGATCCTTTGCTTGATTCCATACAATGTGATAAACCAGTCAGTGTGGGAGTGTATCATGCCAGAGTGGCTGGAAGCTATCAGGACAGAAGTGCCCGACAACCAACTGAAAGAGTTCCGGGAAGTGCTGAGGTATGTAGGCATATGTTGGAATCATTCTGGTTTTGCTTATGTTTGTTGAGGGTTTTAGCATTGTAAGATGGTGACAACTGATAAAATTGCCTATGTGTGCAATAGACAGTAGTGAGTGAATGCTTTGGATTTGTTTTTGTATCTTATGTTTAGACTAAAGGATTTAAGCTTTGGGGAAGTTTTATTTTATTGCCCCCCATATCTTTGTGTCGAGAGCCAACTACGTGGATGCTTCTTTGCTGTGAGCAAGGCATATTTTTAGTGTGCTTCCTGCAGCATGCTGGAAGGACCATCTTTCTCCTCCTGTCCAGTTGATGAGAAATGGCAGGGATTAGTAGAGCTGTATTTGTTTAGCTGGTATCTTCCCCTATTGAGCAAAGGAAACACCAGAATAAGATTGGCGGAGTTGTAATTTTATGTCTGGTTTATGACTTTGATGGTAAAACTTCAAATTGCCTTTTAACTGATGACAGGGCTCTGAAACTGACTGTAAGTTCTTATTGGTAGGTATTGCTGTAAACTTGTTTTAGTGCAAATGTGGAATAATGGACTAGTGAGATGAGAAATTTTCCAATTTTTGCATTGGATGTTGGAAAAGATATTGCTATCAAATGAAACTGGACATATGTGATATCAATTCCTAAGCTGCATCACCAAATTCAGAGATGGCCTTGTATAGTCAGGACAGGTGGTACCTGCAGCCTCGCTCAGCTCCCATGGAGGGTGAGGCTGCAGGTAAGATTAGCTTCCTACCAGTTTTCTGTTCTGTCTCACACAGTGGATGCCATGCTAACTCAGTGATGCTACATTTTTATTTTATTTTTCAGCAAAATGTTTGACACTGAGCTTTGTCCTCTCCCTTTCTCCTTGGAGGAGATGTTTGGCTTTATTAGCTGTCGATTCACAGGGTATCCATCTTCTGTGCAAGAGCAGGCATTGCTCTGGCTGCATGTAAGTGTCCTCACTTGAGGAGTCATGCTGAAACAGCTGATAATTTTGAAAAAGAATCTGCTTTTCCGAAGTTGATGCACCCCTTCTGCCCTTTGCTTAGCTCCAATATAAGGATGGCTTGTAGACAGACCCTGAGTGTTGCTAACCCATCATGAGCAATAACCTAGCTGACAAGGTGGGGATCAGTCAAAAGTTGCACTTGGTAATCTTGGGGGTCTTTTGTAACCTATGATTCTTTGAAAATGGAAGCCTGAGTATTTCTTTAACCATTTTTAAAGAAAACCTTTGTTGTCAGTTGAGTCTTTAAGGCCGTTCAGCTGGCTGACTTTTTTACAGCATTACTTTTTAGTCTCCACTAAAGTGGGTCTGTAAATTCCAAAATTAATTCCAGACTCCAGAAACAGCTGTAGTTGTTTCTGCATATGAAGAGCTGGATTAGACAAGCTCTGTACCCACCAAGCTTTCTGCTGCTCTTGCTCTTTTGGTGCTATATTTGCCCACAAAGCTGGCATTCACCCAGTGTTACAGGGAAACATGGAACTACAGGGATAATCATGTCAGCTGAGGGCAATGAATTCAAAAAGGATAAAAAATTTTCCACAGCACTTCAGAATAATATCTGTACTTTTCATTATTGCTTTTTTCCTGCTGAGGGTTATTTTAATTAAGCCTCTACAAAGACCAATTTACCTGACTGTAATTTCAAGTTTTTAGGTATACAGTTTTCAAGTAAGGCATGATTTTTTTAGATTTTTCTTGAATTAATGACTCTTAATGACAGATACAAATGAGTTTATATTTCTCTGAATGTTGGTTGTATAATAGATTGGAAATATTCTCCAAATGATGTGCAATTAACAATCCTGTCACTATGTTGACACATGTAGGCTACCATTCTGACCAGATTCTTAGAATAAAAAAAGGAATTCAGTTTTAAGGAATAATAAAAAACTAGTTATTCATTCAAGTATTGGTAACAATTCTGCTTTATGGAAATATTTTTGTAGAATAACCTCACATCCCTGTGTGTTTGGGAATAAAACTGATCTCAAGGTGCACCAAGTAGATGCCAACAAATATTTTGGAAGTGCCTGTTTTATTTTGCCCTGATTCTAACAGAAACTCAGCTTGTGCCTCACCTCATTGAATCCCAAAATTAAATGCAGAGAACTTGCTGAACTGAGGATCGTGTTACAAAAATGCATATAAAGTAGCTGGTGTTTGTGATCCACCTTGAAACTCATGCTTTCTTCTTTATTGTCTTTCCTTAGGTGTTGTCTGAACTAGACATTGTGGTTCCTCTTCAGTTACTAATCAGCATGTTTTCTGATGGAGTTAATTCTGTAAAAGAATTAGCAAATCAAAGAAAATCAAGAGTCAGTGAACTGGCAGGAAATCTTGCAGCTCGGAGGGTAACTGTCATTTGTCTTGCTTTTTTTTTTGCTTACAACAGTCTTCTTGATAGAGTCCACATGAAGAATTAAAAATCATCCTTCAATATGGCAGCATTTGATTGAAAGCACTATACATTTTGAAAATGAAAGAAAATTAGCATGACTTCAGTTAATATTATTCTATCATATAAAAGTGTAAAGATAACACATGTAGGAACTCAGTATCTTTTCCAAGCTGCTTTATTCTTTGCACCTTCTTTTAATAACCATCAGAAACAAGCTGTTATGGACAACTGATCATCCAGAATGACCTTTTGTATTCTGGTATGAATTTGGTGGGCCCGGGTATGTATTGAAATGGTGAGAGAGCAGAATTTATTTCTGGTTCCCTGCATTTTTTGTCCCAAACACAAGAGATGCAGAATTTGATCTGAAGTTGTCTGTCAAAGGCTTATGGTCTGGAAAAAAACATGTACAAATACATAGGTACTACACATACTTGGTCTGATGTGACTTAACTTCCCAGTAGTTTGGATGAAGTGCTTCAAGGACACCAGGAACAAAGTTACTTGAAAGACCTGATTCTTTAGATTTAAGGAACTACAGCATCTAGGCAGTTGATGACTCCTTACATGTGGTCTGCCGGTCTTCTGATACAGCTCTGCAGAGAGCACTGCCACACCTAGCCCATGATCCACTTCTAAGCTAAGCAGAAAAAATGACTAAACTCACTGTCTGGTCTTTCAGACCATAGCTGGTGTGAAAATTGACCTGGTGTGTCACTAAGTGTGTAGCTCCCTGCAATGCCTAGAAATTCTCAGGGTGTTTTAGATGGCCTGCTGTGGTGTGGGCATAAATCATTGCAGACATACACAACTTAGTGCCATTGTGTCTAGTTCATTTCCAGCTACCTGTATCCTTGGTACAGCCTTAGTTAACAAAGTTCTCTTGAGGTGGGCTCCTTTATTAGCCTCCTGCTATTACAGTCAGTGTCCATGGGTTATGGAGCAGATCATTGTAACCTGATGGCTGCTTTACTGCCTGCACCAATTTTCAGTTTGGTTTTTGATGTTGAAATTCTCCTTAGTAGGAATAACATAATGGATGTTAGCCACTTAGCTTGACAGAATGTATCATCTGAGCAGAATAGGGTTCCTTACTTCCATTGTATCTTATCGTTTAGTGGTGTTAACAAGGGACACCTGTATATTTTGCAAAAAAGCTACAGAAGGGAGTAGCAAGGCTGTCAGAGTTCTTGCTATTTTTGGCACTTTCTTATAGAATGAGATTGCTTAAATTTGGACGTGTTGATTTTTTTCTGTTTTCAGGTAAGCGTTGCCTCTGACCCTGGGCGCAGAGTCCAGCACAACACGCTGAGTCCTTTCCCAAGCCCCTTCCAGAGCCCATTTCGGAGTCCAATACGTAGTCCTTTTCACAGCCCTTTCAAGAATTTTGGACATCCTAGTGGAAAAACAATTGATTTTGAGTGTGAAGATGAGGAAATGAATCTTAATTGCTTCATTCTGATGTTTGATCTAATCCTAAAGCAGGTACTTGCAGAAGAAAAACATCCACATGGAAGGAACACTGAAGTTCTGTAGTCACTTTTGGCTCTCCTTTATTGATTTTCTGCTAAGGTGCTGGCATGAAGTGTAAGGCATTTAAAACCCAGCACAGCTACCATCTGTCTTTATCTCCACAAAAATTATAGGTTCATGCTCAAAGACGTTCGATACCTCTACATTCAGGTTAGATACTAACCTAATACTAGTAAAAGGAATTTTCCTTGGAGCTTTATTTATTTTTACAGACTAGAGGCAGAGATTCTTTGATAAGCTTAGGTTAGATACATAATTTTTGGATAGCTAAGTTTCTACATTGTGAATCTAAGGACAAGTGTTTTGGATGACAGTCTCCAGGTAAAATTAATGGATTCTGTGCTTGAAATTGTCTATTTACTCTAGCTGTTTGAGCTTGGGCCTCACCACCAGTGGCAATTTAAAATTCTAAGTTACAGTTTATCTCAGGTTCTTCCCAGTACTGTAATATAAAACCAGCAGAAATGTAGGAAGAGGCAGACAGTTTGTACTCTGCCTTTTAAATGAATAGTAAATCCTTACTCTTTTCACTTTCTTTCAGATGGAACTCCAGGATGATGGTGTCACTTTGGGCTTAGAGAACAGCATCTCAAAAGATATAATATCCATAATAAACAATGTGTTTCAGGCACCCTGGGGTGGTTCTCACACCTGTCAGAAAGATGAAAAAGCAGTTGAATGTGGTCTGTGCCAGTCCAGCATTCTGTGTTACCAGCTGGGTTTTGAGCTGCTGGAACAGCTTGCTCCCAAGGAAGAAATCAGGCTTGTGGTAAGTAGAGCAGAAAAGGGTCTGTATTATTGGTGTGCTGAAACTCCTTCACTGTTCTCTTTCCATTGTGCTCAAGGGAGCAAAGCTGCACTGACTTTTGGCATGAAGGATTCAGGAGGTTAAAGCAAGATGCTATTGAACTGTAAAATTTCCTAAGTTTGAATTTATTCAAAGAACCCAGGGAAGATTGCAATATTCATCCACCATGAACTCTTCCCCCATGAATACTGAAGTGCTATTTTACTTTGGATGTGCATCACTCCATTCCTACTGTGTCTCAAAAAACAATGTAATGTGTTAATACTTACCTTTTGTTAAAAGAAAGGAGTGGATACAAAATGGTTAATGATTTTGAGTGAATCAGTTGTCAAGTGAGCAAGCCTTAGTTGGAGATTGACTATTTGAAATGCTGAGCAATGTGGGAAAACTGAATTTACTTCAGATTGAGTATCCAAGTTTATCAGACCCAGATACGTACTCTGCAGTCACTAGTCATCATTAAAGTTCTCAGTAGCTTTGCAGAAGAATTGGAGCATTTCCTGTGGTGGTGGTGGTCTGATGAATTTATTTTAAGCTGGATGTCTATTACATGTAACTGTTCCATCTGGTAGTTGAGAAGAAGGCATCATTCCATTTATTCTGATGTTCATTTGCTGTGGTGTGTTAGTAGAAGATTTTTATTTGCCTTTTTTCTTCTATGGAGGGAATAGTGATGCCTTTTTATATATCAAATTTTCAGAATTTCATTTGATGTGTATGCTAGAAGTAGATAGTTTGCACATGATATTTAATAACTTGTGCTAGAAAAATCATCTCATGCCCCTCCAGCACAGATTCTCATCTCAACTGAGAATTAGCGAGTAGTGCAGTCTTTTGGGTGCTGGGACACTTCCAGAATTCACCCTGAAATTTACAACAGAAATGTCACAATGGGAACCTTTAATCCTGAGCTTCTTGCCATAGGCAGAAGTAACTCCAGCCTGGAGTTAACATTTTTCAATGTAAAAGTGGTTGAGGTAGGTCCTGCTCCTAAGTCTGTAATTTCACAGTAGTGCAGGAAACACCCTGCTCCTGTCTGTTACTCCTTTCAGGCAAGGATGACAAACTTGGTGAAGTATTGGCCCTTTGATTGAATCCACCTCAGCTCCAATATGGATATACAGTTTCTGTTAAATCACTGTCAGAAACACACTTTTTTGTCAGTATACATTTGCTGATGCAAAATATTAGCTATGCAGGTGATTTGAATGCACAAATGTACATGGAAGTAAACAAAGTCTGCCTCATTTGAGCTCAGTTTGTCACACCAAATGTAGCTTAGTCAACAGGATATGGCCTCATATGTGTAGGTAACATCAAGAAATGAATTTAACTTATTATATTCTTAAAGGAGCCCACAGATAACCTCGAGGATAGTCTTCTGTATACTAGACCTGAGTTTATTATAGGAACTGAAGGAGAAGAGGAAGACAAATCAGCACCAAAGCATGGAGAAAACCCAGGAAATCACGCAGAGACCACAGAAAATGCTGGTAGGTAGAGGCTAAAAATGTTATTGCACTAAGGCTTTAAAAGAAATGCTTATAATTGTATACAATACAAGCAGTCTTTCAAGTCCAGCAGTGCACAATGACTTTTTTTTACTATGCATTTAATTCTTTCAACATATTAACTGAATAGGCTGTAAATAAGTTGATAGCAAGTGTGAGTGTCTCCCAAGAGTGTTAAAAGAAGTCTTGGCTTTTTCAACATATAAAGCAGCAAAAACATGAGATGCCACATTCCACGCTATGCGAACTTTGCTGACTGCAGGGTTAATGTGCCTAGAATTAATTTATCTCTCATCACCTTAACATGCTTTAGTTTCATTTTGAATTCATAGATAAAAGAATTTTAATATTGTCTGTAACTTACATTTTTAACAGCAATAAAGAATGACACAGAAAGGAAGTTTTGTTATCAGCAACTTCCAGTTACCTTGAAGCTCATATACACTATATTGCAGGTAACATTGATTACTTGTTAGTTTAGTTTGTATTGCTGGTGAAGTGGTGTCATTGTGTTGAGAGAGAAACATCTATTTACACAGGAAATGTCAAGGTTTGAAGAACCAGACATTCTTTTTAACATGCTGAATTGTCTGAAGATCCTGTGTCTTCATGGGGAATGCCTGTATATAGCAAGAAAAGACCATCCACAATTTCTTGCCTATATTCAAGATCACATGTTGATTGCAAGGTGGGTTATTATTGCACATTTTGTCTTCATACTTCATTGCTTTTACAGGTACACATTTGTTGTTAGTGTCAAAGAATTTGCAAGTTTAATATGGAAAATTAACAAGAGTGGTAGAGAAGTGTAGAAAGATTAAGAAACCTATATAAAAATTATTGCACAGGCTAATTAAAATGTAAATGAAGTCAAGGTAACCCTGCACTGTCCATCATGGCTACTCCATTGTGAACCACCTCTTTTGCAATGAGTCAGAGTCACTCATATTCAATAATGTAAAATAATGTAAAAAAGAGACTGATGTATCTTCCTGGAATCTACAAAATAAAATAAAGGATGTTGTGAAGGCAGGCATGCAGTTTATAGGACCTTACCATTAAAGCTGAGACAACAATAGTATTCCACCTTATTTTTGGTAGGGACAGGAAGTTTGTTCACTTAGAGTGAATTGGATTGAAATCTGTGCATTTTAAGGTTCTCTTTGGAGAAAGGGACTTCTGAAGAAAGCTAGCTGAGTAAACATCAGCATATGCATCTCCCAAGACTTAGGGTTTTAGCAGCCTAGAGAATCTGTTCTGAATCTATACCAGCAAATTCTGAATATCCAACTTCTTAGTTATTTGTGGATGCACATGATTTTTGGTGTCAAGACAGTTCATGTGGCTTATGTGGTGTAGCTGGTCATGCTGAAACTCCTAATTTGTAGCACAGACTGTGTTCCATGGCAGTTGTCTTGAACTAGGCAAACTCTTCCAAAATGAAGTATTTCAAAGTGAGGAATATTTGAACCTGGATTTTCAATAAAAAATGCTGTAGTTGAAGTTTTGCAATTAGCTCTGTTTTCGTACTCTGTTTTTACTAAAATCCACTCCATAGTGGGAGTATGGCTCATAAAGATTTTCATGGAAAGTTTTACATTTAGAAGAAAGGATATCAAGGGAGTGTCTTTATAAGCAGGCTTGCTCTTTTTTGTCTTGCCAGCTTGTGGGGAGTTGTGAAGTCTGAATTCTCTCAGCTTTCCTCCCTGGCAGTCCCACTTCTTCTTCATGCACTTTCGCTTCCTCATGGAGCTGACATTTTCTGGACAATCATAAACAGCAATTTCAACAGTAAAGACTGGAAGATGAGATTTGAAGCAGGTAGGCCTGAGAAAAGTGCTCTATTTTCTCTTTGTTTCTTCTCTGAAGAAGTAGAGCTTTCTCTGCAGTAACTGAGGAGACATATAATAGGTGATGACCTTTTTGCTGCTTTGGAGAGTTTTGGAGATAGTTCGGTGCTAAACTATGGCACAACAGTGTACAGTAAAATAGAGGAGAAGATGAGACATTTTGGATAATAAAAAACAAAATTATAACTCTTTCTAGCTGTTTTTCATTGTTACTTTCTCAGCTGTGCTTATTTCTAGGAAATGTGTATTAATCAGTACATAAACCATTGCCTGAATGAATATGCCTCTTGTCTCACTGCTACAGTTGAGAAAGTGGCTGTGTTGTGCAGATTTTTGGATATTCACTCTGTGACAAAAAACCACCTACTGAAGTACTCTTTGGCTCATGCATTCTGCTGTTTCCTGACTGCTGTGGAAGATGTCAACCCAGCAGTGGCTACAAGAGCTGGACTATTACTTGACACCATAAAGAGGCCAGCTTTACAGGTGGGTGCACTGCATGGGAAAAAATACATTCCAATGGGAAACTGGCTTTTCACCTGGAGTTCAGATGTACAGCATCACAGTCACTGCTAATACTCTTTAGGCAAACATTATTGGTCTTGGTACTTGACATATGCACAAAATAACCAGGGAAATGATACTGCCCTACCCCAACTTGGAATCACGGAAAAAATAATTTTTAAGATCAAGTCCAACCATAAATACTTTGATGACTCCAGAGGATTATTGTGTTTGAACTGCTTTTGTAGAAAACTGTAAATGTTTTTTTGATTATTTTGTATTTTTCAATTAAAAAATAAATTTCTAAGTCTTATGAGACCCTGCTGAGCTCACAGTGAGAAAATATATTTGAGCAAAACCAAACATGGTCTTGATATTTTGAAGATTTACTTAGACATGTAATTTTATGAATGTGAGAGAGCCTGCCAGTCAGGATTCACATGATTAAATCTAAACAGATACCTAAGCGAGAAAAGCAAGATAAAAAAATAAATCTCATAGGACAATTCAGTTCTAGCTCTGTGGAGAATAGAATGAATATGTATTTTAAAGAGTTCAGGGTTACTGCTTACAAAAAGCTGTTAATATTTGCTAGTTTAATTCCATTTTTTTTTGAAACTTTTCAAAATATTTTCCAGAGAACTTGAGTTCAATGAGATCAGCACACTGCCCTTTCATATTCAATATGTGGGCTTTCTTATCAAACTTGAATCTTGACAGTCCAGACAAAATTCTAGTGCAGATAATGTACAGAAGAATTTTCAGGCAAAGTGCCTCTGATACACTTCACAATGTAATCTTTCTTCCCTTGTTTAACCTTGGTGATTCATTCTTTTTGTAATTAAGGGCTTGATTCAGTTACCTAAATGTGATGTTTTCCTCAGATGGGGAGCATGAGCAAAGCACTTTGATATGGTGTACCAAGTATGCAGTAGGATAGAATTTTGCCTGTACCTTTGTATTACTCAAAATCTTAGAAAATTCTACATTCAAAACATGATGCTTATTTATCTCTTTACTTACCTTACTCTCCCTCTGATATCAGCAGCATTAGTTCTGATTTAAAGAACTTGGTAGAAAAAAAGAGCTAAACCTTGGTCCTGCACTCACAGGAGAAATTATGAGCTTTGACCTCCCTTTGTTTAAAAAAATCTTAAGAGATCTCATATCTCAGTTATGTGTTGTTTTCTTTGTTTCCCTCTGTAGGGTCTCTGCCTCTGCCTTGATTTCCAGTTTGACACAGTTGTCAAGGATAGGCCCACAATTCTTAGTAAGCTTTTGCTACTTCATTTTCTAAAAGCAGATATCCCAGCTTTGAGCTGGGAGTTCTTTGTGAATCGCTTTGAGACTCTGTCTTTGGAGGCGCAGCTTCATCTGGACTGCAACAAAGAATTTCCTTTCCCAACAAGTAAGCATAATTCAAATCAATCTGATTGCTTTTTACCAGCTTCTGGAATTTTAGCTGCTTGCAAGAGTCTGAGAGAGTTGTGGGTCTCATATGTGTAAATTCTCTGAAATTAAGTAATCTTTCAGGCCAAAATAAAATAAATTGAAGTAAGCATTTTTTACTTCCTGAATACAGATTAGGCTGTATTCTGTTGCACCTTTGGGTGCTGTGTTTTGCTCTCACTAGGATACAATTGCCAGCCTTGGCTGAATTGTGGTCTGGTTCTATGATCACCTGCAACCTGCATTAACCCACTTGTTCAACTCTAGAAGTTCTAATGCTGTCACTTTTGCTGTTCTTCAAGTCCCAGATCATGCCCAACCCTGTCCTGTGGTGGTCTGCACAAAGTCAACCCCAGGAGCTGTTTGACCCTCTGAAAAGTCCCAATGTGTGGGGCACAGCAGAAGAGATACATGGACTCCTAGAACCAGTGCTCAGTTAACTATTTTTGCAGCGACAAATGTTTTTAAACGTTTGTCCTGTTCATACTTTGTTTCTAAATGAGAAACCAAATCTTCCTTTCACTAGAGAGGCACTAAGAATTAATTCATGCATAATTTTTTAGAATGCTGAATAATTGAAAACTTCCTAACCCAAGTGGTGGCCCATGAGTCAGATCTATTTCCATCTGATTTTCCCGAGGAGCTGGGAACAGCTGTTTGAGCAGTGCATGTTCCCTCAGCAGCCTAATGCTTCCTTCTACATTTGCATGGAGCCCAGTGCCTAAAAAAGTCTAGGTGCTGCAACTGCTCCACAGGAGAGGGGTGGAACTGCAAGGGTATTTTCTTCTCCCTATGTGAGTAGCTTGGCCCAATGCTGGGAACTGCTGCTGTGGCCTGAGGAGGCAGTCTTGCCACTAGTTTCTAACACCTCTGGCTGCAAATGTAGGGCAATATCTTTAAATAGAAATATTTTTGAGTGATTTAAAATAAGCAGAAGAAAATTTTCAGATTTCTTTTTAACCTTTTTGTTTGCCATTTCAAAGAGGTGGGTGATGCAAAGGATGGTCTCACTGACTTCAGTCACTCAGATGATTAAACTCAAAGGGTTCCAGTGCACTATAGATATGAGTGTGGAAAAGTATTGGTGATTCCATTAAGACAAGCAGTGATACTGCTGATAACACCACTGTAACTCCATAATCAACACTCACAGGTTTTTTGAGTTCAAAATCAGGATGGTAGGTGCAGGCAGAACAGGAGGTTAGTAAGGCAAAACTAGAGGCCATGGTTAGGTTTGAGTGCACTAAATGTTATCATACTTGTGAGATTTCTGCCCTTTTAAATAGGGAGCACCTCATATTCTCTTAGCCTAAAATTCAGTTTTTGGCTTCAAGAGTCTGTTTTTGACCAAGTAGCAGCATAATTTTTTAATACAGTTATGCCTTTTGGGGTTTTATGGTTTTCAGAATGAGATCATGCAAATGAGTACCTTGCAGATGGACCCCGTGGGCCCATTTGAAACTTTCTTGGCTCGAGTGGGACGCGGGGCCCAGTTGCATTTGGCACTTGGCAGCAGTAGGACCTCCCCATGCTGTGGAATGAATCCTAACTTGGTCCATTGCATTTGCAAAGCTATCACTGCAGTCCGGACAAACGTGGCCAACCTCAGTGATGCGGCAATGTGGAAGATCAAGAGGGCTCGTTTCGCGCGTAACCGCCAGAAGAGCGTGCGCTCCCTGAGGGACAGCGTCAAGGGACCCGCCGAGTCCAAGAGAGCGCTCTCCCTTCCGGAAACCTTAACCACCAAAATTCGTTGAGTATCTATTTATGTTTTTGTGGCACACCTCTGTCTTCTCCCCATGAATCGTGTCCCGTCAATGGGGACACATTGGAGTTGGCAATATTTATCCAATTGGTTTCTGACTGTTTTGGGCATTACTCAGATAATGACAAGTTAGTGAGTTTGACTGAGAAAGTAGATGTAGACAAATTCTGTCTAGATGTGTCTGTTTAAAAGCCCAGAATAAAACGCTCCAAGACTAGTTTGTCTTTTCTAGATCTTAATTTTCATTTGCGGCTAATATGAAGTAGTTTTGTCTTAAATAGATACAGATTTTGCAGAAAAAATCCTCTATTACTAATATATTTATTAATTACAATTACTAGTCAGTGCATTCAGCATATGCTAGATGTCTTAAAAACAACCGTTAATGTCTCAAATGAGTTTTTGAATATATTCAGCATTCCGTTGTTAAGGAAACAATGTCCATGCAATACATCCTTCCTGTGGGCTTCTACAGGAGGACCTAGGTGCTGCAAAACCATAGGATTGTATGGAGGGCCATGCAGATACCTTTCCAAGCAGAGATGAAGCCTGGCCGTTCTCATTTAGAGAATTTTGCAAACACAGATTAGTCTTTATATAAAAATTGGACCTGTCACATTGCTCTTACCCATATAATAGGAACTGATAAAACTTTTGAACCTGGGTGTTTGTGAACTATTAATTTAAAAGGTAATTTTCTTTCCAGCACTGCAATATATATTCTTTCCAACACAGTACCCCTGAATATTTTGGGATTCTTAGGTAATCCTTCATGACCAATTACTGGTGCTGCACAGGGACTCCTGTGTGCTGACTCTTGTACCAGCAAAATTAAATGATGGGGAAAGTTAGAGTTATAGAACATGGTACACAAAATCTGTAGGGCACGCAAGTGACATGTTCCAAGCAGTTACACTCACTGCCTGACAACAGTGCATGAGTAAATGAACATAAATGTGCTAGCACTGAATATATGCTAAGTGTAAGATGTCAGTGCTGCCTTATTAAACAGAGTTGCTCTTGTTTTTTTCCTAAAGCTGTGAGCTTGACCAGACATGAGCAGTCTGCACCAGCACTTGGAGGAACACCAGAGCAAACACCAGGTGGGTGTGACAAAGGAGGTGTGTTTTGATGGAACAGGAAAAGGAAGGCTCTAACTCTGACTTTCTTGCTGAATCATGAGACAAACTTACACAAGATGGAAGTTGTCTAAATGGCAGATTGAATCACATCTCAGCATGGTTCCAAAAAGTGTAAATTGAAGCTTTGCTCTCAGTCTGTACTGAAAACTGCCTCCAGTTGTAAATAAGACTTTGGAGTCAGTCAGCTATGCCAGCAATGCCTCACCCTCCTGTGTTTGATTGCCCACAAGTAAATATTTGCTAGACTGGCCTCATGGGTCACCTGTTTTGAGTCAGATCTTTGAGTCCTTCAGGTTTTAAAGACAGCAGACAGAATGCTTTTGCCTGTCAGTACTGTATATTACACTTGTCCCTCTGAATGCTTATAGATGTCTCAAGTCCCTTATTTTGTATTTACTGACATTTTCTGAAGATGTTAGGCTTCTGTAGAATAGGTGGCACAGCAGGATCCAAGTAATCTCTTAATAATTGTGGCTACTGACAGTTATTGCTCTGAGTTCTGCGTAGACTAATGATTTGGGAGTGAAAAGATGTCAGATTCAGAGCTTTTCATGTTCTGTCTTCAGGACTTGGAATACTTCCAACAGATGCAAATTCCTAATCAAAATATATCAACTTATTTGATAATCAGCTGAAAGGAAGATACCTTGTCACTGTGGGAGCTGACTAAGCTGTGAAATGAACTAGGGGAGTTTCTGAATTATCAGGATATAGCCCTGATGTGCAAGCCCAGTGAGAGCTGGAAATAAACTAGTTCCTTACAGAACATATGTGTGGGTTGTCACAGAGGGAGCAAGTGACACCACGATGCAATAAACAGGTATATCAGTGGATGATTGTTCTTCATTTAATGGCACCAACCACCTGCTAAATACTGGGCTTAAAGGAGTTTGTTGCATAAGAACTGTCAGTCTCACAGTAGGCATTGTTATATTGTGGTTTTATTGGATGTATTTTGGTATTGCTACACTTTACTTTCCAGGCTTAGGTAGTTCATCACCTAAGGTTAAAACAAAGTTTCCACTAAAAATTGTGTATATAAAATGTTTCATGTAGCTAGTAACTACTGATATCAAGAAAATTCTGATAATATGATTTAGAATATGACAGATGATTTGGAAACTAGAAGACTAATTACTGTCCCTTTTCTCTTGCCCAATATTTATTATTTCTTCCTGAAAGCTTGTATGTTTGTTAAAAATTTTTTTTGAGGTTTCTTTCAATTTTTAACGCTACCTCGGCAGTACTGAGCATATGTGTTTCAGCTGAGGAACTGGCTGACTCCTAAATGGAGAATGTACATCTGTTGTAGAAAAACATGTATTTTATACATAGCCCTTGAATGAACCAGTTTTCATGCTCATCTGTTCTTTCTAGATCTAAAACAGGCATCCTTGCACAGTCCAAATGCAAGCTGAATTCAGTCTGCATTCTGTGTGGATTTAACCCCAGGAACATGTATTTGTTCCTATGTCCTCTGCAGTATCCTGAACAGTCAGTGAGAGAGTTTCACTGGTAGGGATCACAGCTGGGATGATGAAGTGTGATGTAATTCTGATCTGCTGCTTTATGTTCCATTCTGATATACCTTAAAGTAATTTGAAGGTAAAGGGGTCTGATGTAAGGGGCACTTGAATAAAGAGATGAATCTTTGGAGGTAAGGCTAGATTGAATTCAGGCATGGAGGCTGTGTATTACCTGGCTGTCTGTGTGTTTGGTGATGTGAGAAGGTTTGGATGAGGGCTGGGGAGGATATGTGTGTGTATCTATATACCTTTTATAGGCACATACAAATGCATGTGAATTTTAAGGGATCTAAGTCACCTTAGCCATTGTAAAGACAGAGCTGTCTTGGTTTTGCATTCCTAGCTTGGATTTAAGCAGCCTCATGTGATAACATGTACCCTGTATCTTGTGCTGATGAAATGAATGTTTAGTTCAGGCCTGATATAACCTAAGGCTCATTCCAGACAGCAGAAGTTTTCCAGGCTCTGAAGATCTATTGATTAAACCGGATTGTACAGTTTTTGTAGTTTTAAACAAATAGTTCTCCATTGCTGATTTTTTGCAGGTTCCTACAACAGAAATTGAAATGGGGTGATTGACATTCCATAGACTTGATCCTTAGCAGGACTGTGACAAACAAATCAGGGTGAAGCTCTGTTCACTCTGTCCTGCTGTACAGTTTTCCCTGAGGGTAAAGTATGAGAAATTAGGTCTTTAATGCATCAGAAAGTGCAGTAATATTTCTGGAAAAGTAAAATGTCAGGATAAGTCCTGGGAAGTATCTGTTAGCTAGAGTTATGAAACAATTTTGAAATTGAATATTTCATCACTGAGCTTCTAAATTATGTTGTTCAGCAAGTGAAAATAAAATGGTTTAATCTTTTCAGATTAATTACTCTTTGAATTCTATTTGGAGAACCAGTATTTATTTAGAGCCCAATGATCTTTTAATTCATTCCATCTTATCTCCTTCTTTATTTTATTGAAAATCTCACAACATGTTCTAGAGATGTAAATAAATAGGACTGAATAATACAGTCAGATATCATCCTTATGAAAATTGTGTCTTTATGATATAATTCCATGGAAAATTTTAACCTGGTTGTAATATTATATAAGAATAGAAGATTATTTCTCAGTTTATATCCATGAAGCTAAGATTTTTGAAGTACTTCTGAAAATGATTTTGCTTTATTTCTGATTCTAATTATTTCAGAATTCATTGTTTTCTTTTTGTATCTGCAAATCTTGGTCCAGCAAAAGCTTGGATAGAGAATTTCCATTTTGAAGGAGGGTTTTTAAGTAAAAAATCCCAGTGAAAACTGTCTAGAACTAAAAATATTGTATAACATAAAGTTCATTATTTCTTCTAACCCAAATTAGACCAATAAAGGAAAGTTGTTATTAATAGAAGTGGATCTGAAAATTCCTGCCCCCTGCATAGTTTTAATTTTTACCTGTCATACAAATGACAGCCATCTCCCATGCTTTGCAAAACA
This sequence comes from Urocynchramus pylzowi, assembly GCA_013397555.1. Lineage (NCBI taxonomy): Eukaryota > Metazoa > Chordata > Aves > Passeriformes > Fringillidae > Urocynchramus > Urocynchramus pylzowi. The sequence goes on from VZRH01006013.1 coordinate 1,107,911, forward strand.
GCTAAAAAAACCTCTGTTCACTCACGATTAAAAAAGCAACATACTTTAAAATTATTTTAAAAAATTACAGCCATGGGAGTTTTTTCTTGTGAAGAACCTAAGACAGATGCAGTTTTAACAGCAAAGGAATCCTTTGTCAGAATAGCATATCACATTGAGAATATGGGTAAATTAGAAGATTAAAATAACATTATTTATTTACAAGTTATTTGTAGTACTGCAAGTTATTTAAGAGAAATACAGATCCATGCTAATAGGGGAAGTCTTCATTCTTTGTTTAATCATTACTTGGTACAATTTTTCCTACCCTTGCCATTTTGTACATTTTCCATTGGCAAAGACTGATGTCTGTTCATGTTTACTGAGAAAACACTGATTACCATACCAGATGAGAATTTGGTGGCAGTGGGATTTGATGGATGTGGAAGAATAATAATGTTCAATTTGGCAGAAATGCACTGGGATGGGAAATAAGGTGCTCCATTAAGTATGGGAAAGCTGAGAAATGGAGTTGGGTGTACACAGTAGGTGTTTCTGTGCTGTTGGACCCAAGGCAACAGAGGAACAATGTCCTCAGAAATGCATGCCTGTCTCCTTCAATTTCACTGGGTGTATTTGGGCAGAAATGGAGCAGTGAACTCTGGAAAAAAAAATCCTGGTGTGTTCTGTACCCTGGTTTTGGGATTTACAGAGTTTACAGAGTGTTCTCCAGTGTCTGATACCAATGCCTCTTGTGCCCGTAGGACAACCTTCCCCTGAGAACGATAATACAATAAAAGACCTGCTGCCAGAGGATGCTGGGATTGACCACCAGACTGTCCACCAGCTCATCACAGTGCTGATGAAGTTCATGGCAAAGGATGAGAGCAGTGCAGAGTCAGACATCAGCAGTGCTAAAGCTTTCAACACAGTCAAGCGCCATCTGTACGTGCTGCTTGGCTACGATCAGCAGGAAGGATGCTTCATGATTGCACCCCAAAAAATGCGTGTTTCAACCTGCTTTAATGCCTTTATTGCTGGAATAGCACAAGTAGGTGAAGGCACTTAATAGCTTTTGCTGCTATTTATTATTGTCTGTTGTTGAAATAATGGTAGCACGGCTTTCATTGTGGCAAAGTAATGGCTGAAGGAGGTAATCCTATGTCAGTGATGAAGAGAGAGGGGGAAGACTGATAGGTGATCAGAATCTGAATTTATTGTGCACTACCAATGCTTATATACTGTTTTAGGAAGACTAGTAACATTTACTAGAATGATTAGGTTAAAATCACATACACAAACTTATGCATCTCACAACATCTCTTCCTTGCAGAGTTTAATGAAATTTTCTTTTTCCAGTAAACCAGTCGGATTGAATCTTCTTTTAAACCCCAAAGTTCTGTTTGCTCTTGCCAAGGCATCCTGTTATCAAATCTCTTATGCTAACCAGGTCCAAAGTCCATAATTTGTCTTGTGTCCCAGTATCTCAACAATCCTACTTAAAACTTCAACACATTTTCAGCTTGTGAAGGAATTTCTTTCCACTGGTAGTCTAAAGTTGCTGCATCACTGGCAAAGAGATTATAGTTTTGTGTGCATGGAGGCATGCAAACACTACCGCTGTATGAAAAATTAGAGACTGCTTCTAACCTCTGCCTTCTTTCACTAGCCTTTGAATGCCTTACCTCATGAATATATCCTCATTTCTTCTTCTGGAAGACCTGCTCTTGTTTTGTTTCCCTATGGAAGAGTTTTCCTACAGAAGAAGAGTTCACGGTCTGTGAACTCTTCAACATTCTTCACTTGGCAGGAAGCTCATTTTTCTTCCTTGCAGTGTACCAAGACTTTCTGTTTTCCCTTTCCTAGGGAGTGCTGTTGCCATTATGAACGTTTGCCTATATTGCTGTGATAAATGACCAAGCACATCCTTGCCTTGTGCCTTCTTTCTCCATCTTGTAAGGAGGACCATAATTTTCTGCCTCATAAGGCTTTTCTAAGGCTCAATTAATTCCCACTGATAGAGTAGTGATTTGAAAAATGTTTTTCATTTGCAGACTATTCCTATTTGCAGTGGAGCATCATCATCACTTCAATGCTTTTTCCTTATCACAGTCTCTCATAAAGGATTACCTTAGGGGATGAAGCCGGCTGTGTTTTCAGATGTCCTCTGTAACTTTCAAACATTGCTCAAAGTTATCCTTATCTCTTCTGGATCTGCAGTTCTTGCTAAGATTTTCTGGTTCATGCATTGGAATCAGTGATTTTTCAAAGTTAAATGTGATGTTGATAGTCAGATAAACTTTCACAGGTGGGGAGATGTCAGGCATTCATATTTCAGGAAGCAAAATAAATGGTGTTAATGCAAACTAGGTAGCTGCAAATGCATTGGGTTCCATTGTCCCAGAGCACTATAGCTCTGTGTTTAGTTTGTGCAGTTTTAAATTAAAGACTGTAAAAGCAGATTCAGATCTCTTGCTCTTGTATTGAGAGTCTGGAAGTGGCAGTTCAGGTCACAGGGCAGCATCTTCCACGTTTATGTTTTCCAAGTTTGGAAGCCCAAATTTCAGTGATTATAATTGGTCTGATTTTCAGAAGTACTCCTTACTGCAACTGTAAATATCAGCCCCTGCCTTTCTCTTCCACCTTTAAAATGTCTTGTGTGAGCCAAATTCACCATTTGTGTTTAAAAGTTTTATAATTGAATCCTGATTCCTCTGATATCAAAAGGAGTTTGAGAGCTTCAGTAGCCCAGGTTTTTTCTCTGTGCAGCAGACATCAACTTTAATTTGTATTTTGGGAGAATTCTTTTCTTAGCTGTAGGGCTGCTTTATGTTTGGGATCATCTTTTCTGCAGGAGAAATGCCATTTGCAATCCGAAGATGTGTTTACAGAGTGAAAACTTAGTACTGAGCTCGTAAGATCTATTTCAGTTGCTCTTCTTTCCCAAGCCCACTTGCTTTACCCCGTCAGCTCCACAAGGGTTGGGATTAGGTTGGCTTGCTGGTTCGTTGATTTTGATTCCTAGCTTGGTTCGAGCGGACAGTTCAATTAAAAAAAACCCCAAAAAACCCAAAACCAAAACCAAACCAAACAAAACAAACCCACCCACCCGTTTCAGTGTTTTCACCGTGACCTCCGGGTGCTCCGACTCCCAAGGCCCGGGTTTCTCTGCAGTGGCGGCGCTTGCCCGCGCGGTGGCGCTGTTGTCACGGCGCGGGCTCCGCTCCGCCTCTCCCGCGGCCTTTATTCCATTTTTATTCCTTTATTCCTTCGTTCCTTCATTTCTTCTTTTCTTATTTTCCTGCGGCAGCTTGCAGAACGGCTCTGCCCAGCGGCAGGCGTGTTTGCGTTCTGGGATGTGCTCCGTTAGGCAGCGCTCTGGCTGCTTTGCGTGGATGAGCTTCTCCTCCCCGCGCTGTGTATGTAACTAGCGCTCCCTGAGGGAACGCGGCGTTACGGGGCAGGGCCGGGTTTGGCGATTGTAATTCAGGTACTCGGCTGGCTCACCCTACGTGGAGACACACGGGGTTCATCTGTTCAGCTCTACACATGCAACACGAGTGTTTGAGACAGCTGCACATCAAACTGGAGAATTTTACAGGGAAAAACTTCTAGGCTGCTTGTTCAGGAGAGAACTTGAGACCACGAGTTTAGTGTTTGTAAATTAGTCTCTTTTGCTTGTTCTAATAAAACAAAACAAAAGAAGGATAGACTGTTTAGATGTAGAGAGCTGCTGATAAAACTCCCGAAGTCCCCTGGAGCTGCAGGGGATGGTAGATCTTGGGAGCTGTGCTGGAGCTCCTGGGCCTGTGGCTGCGCCTTCCTGGGAGTCAGCCAGCGTAGGGCGGCATCAGACACAGGGCTTTGGGGAGCCTTGTTGTGATCCAGTTTAGCTGCTGGTTTCAGCATGTGTGATTTTAAAAATGGCTCACGTTAGAAGACTGATAGGAAGATGATGAAAAATGGCATTGCAGTTTTGAGTGAAACACAGTTGTGCCAGGGTAGTGGGAATATATGGCTTCACTGCACTTTTGAATCACTCCTAGGATTCAAACCACCGGCCCCAAATAGCATGATGTTCTTCAAAGGTCATGAGGGAGGCAAGGGATGTGACTAACAGTAATCACAGCAGCCTGTCTGCAGCAACACCACCACTTAAGATTGATGAGCATTTTATTTAGAGCAAATTAATTTTCATTTGCTTTATTCTTGGATCCTTCAGGATTTGTGTGCATAAACTTCCTGCGTAACATAGTAGACACTCTTACCTTTGGTGGAGAGTAGGAGCCTAGTGTCATTACCTGATTCCAGAACCTGGGGCTTAAAAAATCCTAATACCTAATGTTGCAAGCCTATTGAGAAAAACAAAGAAACAAAAAAACCCCAAAAACCCACAAACAAACAAACAAAAAAACCTGCCAGTACTATGTTAAAATGTTAATACAAAGCCCCCAAATAACCAAACTGCTCAACCCCCAGTCTCGCAGGTGCATCTTGTCTGTTAAACATGGGATATATATAGTATGGTTTTGTATATTGAAGCATGATCAATTTGTGCTATAATACAGGGCTATTTCAGCATAATATATTTTATGAACTTGCCAGTGTATCTTAAAATTTAAACTGTGCTGGGTGAAAGGCTTTCAGAACACATTTTCTTTGTTTGATTCTGCCTATCTGGCTAAAATGAGAAGGCGGCAAGCTGGCAGAAAGTTTCTAAATGGTTGTGAGATTTCCTTAAAACCACTGATTTCCTTTCGCTTACCTAATACCTCAACTGTATTAATTATTTTATTTTTGAACATCAGTGGATTTGATTTTGGTGAGGTAACTCCTGTGTTCTTTTCAGGTGATGGACTATAACATCAACCTGGGAAAACACCTTCTTCCCTTGGTGGTGCAGGTGTTGAAATATTGCAGTTGTCCTCAGCTAAGGCATTATTTTCAGCAGCCTCCTCGCTGCTCCCTCTGGTCCCTCAAGCCTCACATTCGTCAGATGTGGTTAAAGGCTTTGCTTGTTATTCTGTATAAGGTGAGTGGTCTTAACAAGACACTGTCACAGAAAAATTCACACTTCGATTTGAAATTTGTTACAGGAACACCTAAATGTATGACAAGTGAATGGAACTGTAAAGGACAATTTTCTTTGATATACTTACTCACTGCATTTAATTTCAGTGTCTGAAATAGTTAGGATTTGATCTGTGCTACTGATTTCCTCTGTGCTTCTGCAGTCTTTATTGTCTTTCAAGTGTTTACCTCAGAAAGGAAAATGTGGATATTAAAATAGGAAAATTATGTATGAAATTCCAGTGAGGAGTATTTTGAGTAAGTTAGAATTAGTTTTAAAAAAACAGTAATGACTTTAAATGGAGGAGCGTGTCAGTTTAGCAATTTGTATTCTTCAGTTGAATGATGCTTTTTAGGAAATGCTGTTAAAATGTAATGCATTTATGCACTGAAATGGAGCTGTGAATACTTTTGATATGCTTAACAAATTTCTGTAGGGCATAACAAGGAAGTGCAGACACTAAATGTTACTAATATGGACTTTTAATATTTTATTAAAATAATTCTATGTACAAAGCTGACAAGAGTCCTACTTCTCATGATATATTTGGAAATGTATAATCAAGGGAAGGCAAAGGGCATCCAGCTGACAATATTATTGTAATTTTTCTGTTTTACTGCCTAAATGTTTATCCAAGGAGAAAAGTTAGTTTTTAAGCTGAAGTTTTTCTCTTTTGCTGAACAGTACCCCTACAGAGACTGTGAAATCAGCAAGATTGTACTTCACCTAATCCACATCACAGTCAATACCCTCAACGCTCAGTATCACAGCTGCAAGCCCCATGCAACTGCTGGTCCTTTGTATAGTGACAACAGTAACATAAGCCGATACAGTGAAAAGGAGAAAGGTACTTTTAACACTCTGATTTGTATGAGAGTCATTGATTTAATTCACCAAGTCCTGCAGATGTTGTAGAAATGGGTAAATATGGTCTGAACTTTAGAACATAATACTTGTAATTGAGTCTGAAGTGGGACTTGCCTAACCAGGATAGCCATGTATAGTAAAAGAGGTTCTCAGCTGCTCTGTAGGCTGAGCATAGCACAGTGATCTCACATCTCCCAGGGGAGTGTGTCTTAGACATAATGGTTCAGTCACCATGCCTGGATAGTTCTTGGCCTTTCCTGTGGCAGTGCTAGCTGATCCTACATCACACAAGGTGTACAACCAGCCAGACACTACAGTCTGATTTAACTTTGTAAAAGCATGAAATAGTAGCAAATATTGATACTGAAAAGACTGTCTATGAATTCAGTCTATAGTTTTCTTTTCTCTTTAAAGGAGCTGAAGTTGACAAGGTTAATGCAAATGTGTAGATGTATGTCTAAAGGCAAAAGAATGGTTCAATGCTTAGTGTCTTGATTGTGAGCTCTGTATGTGCTTGCTAGGTGTAGCAGAGGTACTGTGATGATGAGAACTGGTGTAAGCTTGGGGCTACAAATGCCATGGTGTCACTGAGTGTAATTCCTTAGGTTTGTGAAGTTAGTTACATAGTAAGTGTTAGTCAGTAACATGTTCTTTTGACATTCTGTAGCCTTTTTTCAGCTATTTTGCCTTTTAGCTGCTTATTTGCTGTTTACATCTTCCTTCTCAAATAGTCTTTGTAGTATGCAGAAGATTCTTCTGAAGAAAAATCCAAGAAACTCTCTTGTTTTCATGTTTTGCTGCTTTTTTTTTTCCTTTTCCTATTTTGCTGCTTGTTGCTTGTGAAAAGATGTACAGCAAAACAAGAGCACAACATTTCGTTTACCTGAATACCCTATTACCCTGCTCTAGCAAATTAAAGCAATCTTAATGTGGATTTAAACTACATATTGCATAACCTCACTCAGTTGGACGTTTTGCACTGCTAGTGGAGGGCTAAGAGACAACAGTGGCCTTACTATGAATTTGTCTTTGTTTTGAGACAAGTTAATGACTTAATTCATGATGACTTACTAATGCATTTATAAAGTGCATTAACTTTCTGGATTGATTCTGAGACCTTTTAAAGACAAATTGAGGTGCCCAAGTACCCAGATTGTCCAATACTGGCTCCCTGGGTGGCCTTGTGTCTCACTTCAGCATTGTTTCCTTATGTTTACAGTAAGGAGAATAATATTTACTTGCTTTCCAAAGCTGTTGTGAAGGGCTTTGGGCTGCACAGAGGTAAAGGACCATAAATGGGCAAATTTTACTCTGTAAATATTGACTTAACAACAGGGCTTGTTCTCCTCCTTTGTGGAAGGGCTGCAGAAAAAGGAGGATGTAGAAAAGTTTTCTTTCATCTGCAAAAAGCAGCGAATACAATTCCCCGGGGACTTGGAAAGTTGAAGCCTTTCCCACCTTTTCTAAGGAGACTTGTTTAATCACTGGTCAGGTTGTGTGTGTGTGTGTGTTGCTGTCATCATCAGAGGTGGTGTTCAGATAGTGAACAGATGAGGATTTTGTTGTCAGGCAGCAAGAATTCCTATGCTAAAGATGAATTTCCCCACTATTGAACTTTTTTCCTATTTTTTCTGCCAAACTTTGTTGTGAGGATCAAGTGTACAGACTGCTGTGAAACTGATGCTAAATCTTGTGACAAAAAGCATTTGTTCGTAAGGAGAGTAAGAAGTTACACATAGGACATGACATTAAATGTGATCTTCTGACTTATTCATTAAAGTTTCTGTAGAAATTCTTACAATCAACCTTGATTTAATTTTCTGGATTCATCATTTCAATTAGGTATCTTGTCCCTGATGCCTTTAGGTGGCAGTTTCATATCTTCACATGTGATAGCAGCTTCCCAGCAATTTCAGAACTGAAGATATTTATGTCTCTTTTAAGTCTTCAGTTTTTGTCCATTCTAGCTCTTTGACTTACTTGCCCCTTCACTCCCAGACACCAAATTCGTTTCCTCCCCGTATTTGCTTGCTACAATAAACAAGACCAACTTTGTTTTTCTTTTGAATGCTCTGGGTTTTTTTTGTTGTCCCAGTAGTGTTTCTTATTTCCTTGGAGATGAATCACTGAACATAGAATTACAAAATGATTCCACATGATAGATTTTTTATTTTTTAAATTTCTGTTTTGTGTTTTAATAGCCATTTCATATAGATGATATGGCATTTTTTTGGATGGATAAATAGATTTGGATCTTTGTTTCTCTTTGCCATTTTCATCTGACTGGTCTCAAATCAGGGCATAATGTTTTACTATTACTACTTAGATCAGTAATTTCATAATTCATACTCTTAGGTCTTATTCTGTTACTGTTACCATTATCAGTTTCCCAAGATTATCCATTTCTTCCTTTTTCACTTTCTTATTTTGCTGGTTTATTCCTTACCTTGTGGTTCTTTCACTAATTTCCATCTTCTTCAATTTACCATTTCTCACTGAGCGCTACAGAAGTTGTTTACTCAAGTCAGTGTCCCAATCTAGTGTATTTCTTCCATCTATAGAATTTGTATTATTGTTGGTAGAGAAGATCACCTTAGAATGGTAAAAGCTTTGTTATGCTTTTATTGCACTGTAACCCATTTATCATTTCTCTCAGACCTTAACTCAAGATGTAATAAGAATGACAAAATTAAACTTAGGATACAAATTTTCTAGCAAACTTAATTTTTCAATTCAGGTTTAATTGAAACTAGCTGAGGGTTTGTTACATAGACAGCTTTTCATTCAAGAAATTGCACCCTCTTAAGAGTAATAATGTTTTTTCTTTCTCCAGCAGAGGAAGACAGTGTTTTTGATGAATCTGATATTCATGATACACCAACTGGACCTTGCAATAAAGAGTCTCAAACTTTCTTTGCAAGACTGAAAAGAATTGGTGGCAGCAAAATGGTGAAATATCAACCAGTTGAGATGAATGCTCAGAGAAGTATGAATTGTTTTGTTGGTATAAACTCATGCAGAAATACAATTTCCTACTCTTAGTTTCAAGCTACTAACTTTCTTTGTAGAGTTTGTTGCACTGCCTAATTTTAATTAAAGTACTCTGTCTGACTCTGAAGAACACTAATTTCCCTGAATGAGTTATCTTTCAGGAATCTCAAAGTAGGCACTCCAGAGTAAAAATATCTAAAATCAGCAGGTTTTTTTTGAAACTTTAAGCTCTTCTGAATTAAAAAAAAACAATTAAGAGAATTTTATAAAATTTTCTTCAACCACTGGGCTGAAGACTTTTTACTTAAATTATTTTTTCAATCAATTTCCCAGAAATTGATTGTGTTGATAAGGTGGGACTCTGTGATAAGCAAATTTGTTTTTGCTGCTGCAAATGTAATTGTTTTCCATTGGCAAAAATGGGGTTTTCAAAAAGTAGGAACTATTTTAATTTAAAATTTAGGTGTCTGGAATCAATAGCCTGAAAAAAAGTTGAAGAAATTTTCACTACCACCCACCTGCCTGATTTTTTCTTCCTTTTAGGTGTTTGCAGAGGGAGGGGAGGTGATTCTGACTAGAGCGAACACTAAAACTTCTATCACTTTTTTTCTGCACAGTGATTTGTATGTGGAGTATTTTGAAATATGTGGATATTAATGACTAAGAATATCCTATTTTATGTAAAAATATATAATTCATAATAATAGCGATGGTGATAATCTTTGAAAACGTTCTCAATGAGTGTGTTCACACAGCGAAGTACCAGTGCAGCGGCAGTGCCAGCAGGTGCACCTGTGCTCACTGCCCTCCTTCCCAGCATGAGGAGGGAAGATTGGGGGCTGTGATGGCTGCTGGACCCTACTGAGTTCTAGGATCACCAGGGAAAAATTCTCTGATCTCAGGCTTGTGCTGCTCCTCACTGCCAATACTACCCTTGCTTCTTGAATCAGAAGCACCCATTTGAAGCCTGTTCTGCTGCAGTAAATAATAGGTGTACTACATGCAGCCATCCCAAGCATCTGTGGAAGTTACATGCCTATGACACCTCCTTTTAATGCTCAAGGTTAAACAGTCTGTCTTCATGTACATCTGTCCAGGATGAATAGACTTTGGACGGAGTTTAGGTAAACTCTACTATCCAAATAGCAGGTTTTTGTTATTATTTGTTGTAAAAATCCATATGATGTGGTTCTGAGGGTAAAACAAAATGTAGGCAATTTTGACTAATACTGGGTTTGTATTTAAAATGTCGTGTTGAATTGTGATATAAAGATGAAGGTATCTGCCAAAAGTCTCCAACTGAGGTAGTATTAGCTTTTTCTGTTTTGATCAGGTGAAATAGAGCTGGCTGAATATAGAGAGACGGGGGCCTTACAAGACAGTATTCTCCGCTGTGTGAGAGAAGAAAGCATTCAGAAAAAAAAACTGCGCTCTCTAAAACAAAAATCTCTTGATATAGGGAACGCAGACTCCCTGCTGTTCTCGTTAGACGAACACCGCAGGAAGTCCTGCATAGACCGCTGTGACTTAGAAAAGCCTCCTGGCCCTGCTGCTTACGCCACACACAGGCACAGCGACTATGGGCGCTCTCGGCAGAATTCTTCTACTAAAGCTGAGCATATAGACACACAAGAAAGTCTTCCTCATACAGACAGCTTCCAGGAAACCAAAAGACCTGTCATCCCAGAGGTTAGGCTAAATTGCATGGAAACCTATGAAGTGAAAGTGGACTCCCCAGTTAAAGCTGCTGATCCCAAGGAAGATTTAGATCTGATAGATTTGTCCTCCGATTCAACATCGGGTCCTGAAAAACATTCAGTGCTCTCCACTTCAGACAGCGACTCTTTAGTCTTTGAACCACTTCCTCCCCTTAGAATAGTGGAGAGTGATGAAGAAGAAGAAGCAACAAACCCGCTGAATGATGAGGTCTCTGGCAAAACTGCTGTTTCATCTCCTTCAACTCCTATCAACGTGTCTGCACTCAGCCTCAGCACAACTCCGCTGGTGCAGTTCAGCATTGAAGATTGCTCCAAAGACTTTAGTTCTAAGGATACGAGCAACATCGCTTCAGCAGGAATAGAGGAGGTCATTTGCATTTCTCCCAAAGATCAGAAGAACTCTTCAGAGTTAGTTAAGCCAGAAGAATTTCAGGACGTGTCCTCTGGAAACTCACTAACTCTGAAACAGAAAAGGGACCTGCTGCAGAAATCATCTGCCCTTCCAGAAATGTCCCTTGATGATAACTCTGAGCTCAGTGTGGAGGAAATTAAACCTAGTGGAACAATTCCAAGCCCAAATGTAAAGACAGTCCTTATTAAAGTACCCGAAGATTCTGAAAAGCAAACAGAAAGTGATAAACTTGATACCAATACAGAGTCTGACACTGAACAAAACACAGAGCAGAAGCAAGAAGGGGAGACTGAGGAGTCAGAATTTAAGATTCAGATTGTTCCTCGCCAGAGGAAGCAGAGGAAGATTGCTGTGAGTGCTATTCAGAGAGAATACTTGGACATTTCCTTTAACATCCTTGACAAGCTGGGAGAGCAGAAGGAGGCAGGTGAGCTCACTCACCCGATCAGAAGGCTTATTTTTGTGTGAAGGTTTTAGTAACAGACCTGTGTAAGATGTGTATATAGTGAGATGTGGGTATTTATAGCTAGCTGATGTGCTAGCTGAGTGCTTTCAGGTGTTTGTTTCTCACTAGGAGTGTGCTAATCATTCAGGTATGAGGAATGTGTAAAGGACTCATTTGAAAAGGAAGTGGAGTTCTGTGACAAAAATACTTACTCTGATATCCAAGTTAGGGAATGAAACTCCCTGTCCTCTTTATGCTGGGAGTCAGAAAAATGGCCATACTTCTGTGTCTTTTATCCTCCTAATCTAGTCCATGCTACACTGGTTCTCTTTTGGTGTAGTTATTATTGGCCCTTATTTCTTTTGCCAGCATAAGGCAGTGGAAATTAGAGTGGATCACAAAGTGCAAGGCTGAGCAGGCTGCGGACTTCCAAAGTAAGACCACTTGGAATTACCACACTTTGCATTTAGACATAGACATACACATATATTTTGTTTTTATACACTGAAACCTGTTTGTACCTTTCTTTGTACTGGGTATCCACGAAGTTTTCTTGGTCTGTGTTTGTTAAAGATTTAAAATTCAAAGATGGGCAATCCTCTGTGTACCCTAAGTGGTTTTTTTCAGGTGATTTCAATGCCAGGTTTTGTTACTGATTTTTTTCCGGAGGAGAGAAAGTGAGCTTTAGCTTTTCCTCAGATTCCAAGTGGATCTGTCAAGCAGTTTGAAAAATGGTATGCTGCTGCCTTTTTTAATTTCTTGGCTATTTTTTTTCCTAGGATTTTTCACTTACTATAATTTTACGATCTTTTTTAACATATTAATGAAAAAGGACAGAATCCTTCAGGCCTCAGTTCTTTATTGCTGTTGAAGTGTTGGGGAAGATTTATGCATTCCTCACCTCACTTTTTTTCTTAATTGCTTCAGAGGGAATCACAGTATAAATTCTTCTTAGGATATTTCTCTTTTACAAATTAAAATTGTTCCATGTAATCATAGTTACACTGTTCCCTTTATGTTTCAGGCCTGTTGTCCCATTTATGGTTCTAATAAGCTGAGGAACTACTGGAGATTTATAAAAATTAAAGAGCTCTGAGTGCTTTTGAGCCTTTCTTATAGAGAAGTGTGGCCTTGAAAGAATTGTGCAATTAGACTCAGTGCTTTTTTTGACCATTAGAAAAGGCCAGTTTTCATGCAGTAATGAACACTGTCACCCTTGAAATGGCTTGGAAGGGCTTTCCTAGTTCTGAAAGACCATGTGGAACCTTTTTAATGCAGAATTTTAAACTGTGAATCTTCAGGATCAAATGCTAGGTCAACAGCCTCTTGAATGTAAACTGATGACATGTTGAGTTAAGACTTTTAAAAGATGCTAAGCTGTCACTTAAACTAGCTTTGTATCAGGTGTCTCTCTCATATTTCCACATTGATGGTTCCAATAATCACTTGAGTGGGATCAATATCAAACTCTATGTGCATTTGATAGTCTTGAGCTCTAAACACCATAGGCAGAAGTCTCCTTTAAAAAGTGATTTTAAGAAATAGATCCCTGTGCCCCTATAAAAATTCTTATGACACACACACTGAATCCTTTTAAAACTGCTGGGAATGCCAGATGGTGAATGGATGACTGAAATGATGCGAAAAGGACATCCAGGGAGAAGGAAGATTAAAAACTTTGTTGATTTTAAATGCTGAGAGTTTAAGCACAATTGTCACATGCAGATCCTGCTGCCAAAGGACTTTCAACGCTGGAAATGCCAAGAGAGTCATCATCTGCACCAACCCTTGAAGCAGGTGTTCCAGAGACAAGTAGTCACTCTTCCATATCAAGTAAGTTTACCTCTGGTTTGAGGATTAAAACCAAAGGTACTGTATTGTGCATCAGATGCACAGCATATATGGTAAATTCCTTCCTCTGAGTTCCCTTGAGTCTTGGAAGTACAGCTGTCTTGGATATCATTAGAACTGTTAAATCTCTGATGGTCAGCAGCATTTTAACAGTTAGTAGCTATAGATTTTCTCTTGGGACAAATCAAGTTTGACAAATGTTGTTTTCTTGAATTAAAGTGGGTAGCAGCTAAAAGCAGTAATTCACTAAAGCTGAATGTTTATTTTCCCCTGTGAGAAAGCATTGTCAACTGTCAGTGCACAGAAGCAGAAGATGAGAGTCCACAGGGCTGTTACTATGGCTTTTGATACATTTTTTGCTGTACTTTAGGAAAAAATATCTCTTGCAATCTTTGTAAAATGCCTTGAATGCCACTTCCTCAGCTGCTTGTTGGTTAAATGTGGTTTAAATGTGGTTACTCTTTATCTGGGACTCCCATAACTGTTTCAATTGAAAGTGAACTGTGTTGTTTAAATAAACATGACACATGGCTTAACAGAGCACATGAGGATAAGATGTTAAGGTAGAGGTACCTTGGTACAGTGATGGAGGTACAAAATTCAAAATGTTGCGTCCATCTAGGTGACACATCTGAAGGCCAGTGGGGCAGAACTGTGGCTAGTAAAGAAGGGAGGGGAAATTACTACCATTGAACTGCTAGGTCAGCTCAACTGTCTTGCTGAACTTCAATTTCAGATTGCTACAGCAATATTAAATTTTAATCTCAGGAATTCATCATCTGCTGATTTGATTGGAAGGGGTGTCTGGCTTATTAAAGGAAGAATGTTATTTTAGACATGCTAGTTGTTTACGTCCCCAGTTTTCCCACAAGCATCTTAGGTCACGTGCATCTCATAGATTACAATTGTTGGCCACCTAATGATAAAGATGTCACTTACTAAAGCAGCTGAAGAGGGTCCAGTTAAAACCTATCTCTCTTGCTTTTAGCCCAGTGCTAGTGGTTCCTATAAATTCCAACATAGGAAACTGGGAATAGTACCTATATGATGTTGAGACTGCATTCCTATGTAAATATTTCTTTCCTCTTTCTGGAAACTTGTCTCAATTTCCAGCTACAGAAGGGGATATTAATTCTTCCATTGTGTCTCTTGTATGTTTAGACTGAAATGAGTTTGATCTTCTACTATGTATCTTTTCAGTGCTTTGTGTGGTAGGCCCTGATCAGGCCTGTGAGCACAAGGCACTTCTGTAACACAAATAGGTAATTTAACCTGGCCACACAAAGCATACATCATTGACTGCAATGGAGAGATTTTGCCTTTGGGCCTCTCTCTTTGAGTAGAGAATTCTACAGGATTGCCCAGATCAGTAGATAAGAAATGAAAAATGTTGCCAGCCACTGTATGAAGGTTACTGAGCTTTTAATGTGCTTGTTAGGTTTCTTGCAGAAAACCTGATGGAGGAAAACTTCCCCCTGTCATGGTCTAACCCCAGCCAGCATCCCAGCCCCAGGCAGCTGCTCGCTCACACTCCCACCAGCAGGACAGAGGAGAGAATGGGGAGGGTAAAACCTGGAAAACTCATGGGTTGAAAGAGTTTAATAGGCAAGGCAAAACCTGTGCATGCAAACAGAGCAAAACAAGGAATTAATTCACTGCCTCCCATGGGCAGGCAGGTGTTCAGCCATCTCCACAAGAGCAGACCACCATCACAAGTACTGGAGACTTGGGAAGATGAAATCTGTCATTCCAAATGTGTCTCCCCTTCCTCCTTCTTTCAGCCACTTTATATACTGAACATGATGCCATATGGTCTGGAATATCCCTTTGGTCAGTTTGGGTCACTTGTCCTGGCTGTGTCTCCTCCCAACCTTCCATGCACCCCCAGTGTGGCAGCATGGAAAGCAGAAAAAGTGTGTCTGTGTAAGCCCTGCTCAGCAATAACAAAAACATCTCTTTACTATCAACCCTGTCTTCAGCACAAATCCAAAACACAACCCTGTACTAGCCTCAGTGTTGAAAATTAACTCTACCCCAGCTGAAACCAGCACAGCTCCCTTTGCCACTAGTCAGTCACAGGCATGAAAAGTCACAAGCTGGTCCACAGCAATCATCCTGGATCCAGCACTGTTCAAAGGCTGGCAACTCTGACATTTTTTGTGGTTTAGGTGTTGGGTTTTTTTTGG
>VZRH01006013.1:1128223-1242160 GCA_013397555.1 Urocynchramus pylzowi
TTTTTTGGTTTTGTTTTGGTTTGTTTTGGTTTTTTATTTTTTGGTTTTTTTTTTTTTAGGACAAAAGCTCAGTGTGACTGTTTGTCATTTCAATGTCACCCCACAATTTTAAGACTCATTATACTCATGCATACTAACTAGGAAGTAGTCTCATCCCACATAAATATGTGTGTTTGGTCCACACATGCTTTATTAATTTATTTTTTTATTACCTGGATAGGTGTCATGTCTCTCTTCCATTCTTGTTTCAAACCACTATTTTCCCAAGCTTGCTGTCTGTAANCCTGTTTAATGACTTGTCTAAAATGCCTTCTTTATTATTAGGTTGTCTGTGTCCTTTTCCCTGTATGGACTTCTTTCTTTCCTTCTTGCCCCTTCCTTTCTATGCTTAAAAAATTAACTCTTTCTTTTTTTTTTTTCCTATAGCAGTTGTATTTGTCTTTCTTGTGTTTTAACTGTTTAAGACTTGTGGTGCTGTTGACTGGTGACAGGTGCTGGATTTGTGGTTCTGGAGGCTGAAGTTCTTTCTTTATTCACAGAGCAGATACAGCATGGAAAGAGGCTGTGCAATGTCCCTGTCTGCCTAAACCCAGATTTGGAGGGACCACCACTGAGAATCAGAGGTTAGTTCAGTGTCTGTTTGACCTGGTCCTCTGCCAAGACTGCCAGGAAGATTTCATGGTTAATACAAAATGGTGCTGAATTTTGTGTTCTGCTCAGCTGTTAAAACCCTCAACTGTCCTGCAGAAAGTATGCAGAGAGTGGCTGACTCTCATTTCTGTATAAACTCTCCTCCCTCACAGCTGAAATACACCCAGACTCTCTTACAGCCCTGCAATGGGGCAGTGACCTACTTTCTTTGCCTAAATTATCTTTTTTTCCTACTGTTCACTGCACAAGAGAGGACATTTTTGAGTAGTTAAGTCTTATTCCAACATTGTAACATGTATTATGACTGCTTTTAGCATTTGTGTGCTGCAGTGGAACTTACATCTAGAGAATATGACAGTGAAACTTCAAAAGCCTTGGCAGACAGATCTTTATCCATCTGAGAGGGGAAGAAAAACCTGGATACAAAATCTATGCATTCTGGATGTTTTTCTACATTACTGGAGTATTCTAGCCTTCCTGAAGTGTCTGCTCATATCCAATAAAACCTTAGGGAGCAATTATAAAGTTCTAAACCATGGATGTGAAAGAAATAGTTCCTTCATGCTTCATAAAATGGTTATTTAAAACCTGCCTGCCTTATTCTCATTTCACTCCACTTATTTTGAGTTCAGAAATTGTGGGAGCTTCTTAGCTTATTTTGCCTGAGAGATGTTGTTAAATTTGCTTTTCCTGCATTAACCAGGATTTTGTCATAATAAATTCCATCGAGGTCTTAAATAGAGAAGCTTCCTCCTGTTTCCATAGTTAAATATTACCAGAGCAGGCTAATGTTGACATTAAATCTGAATCTAAGATTGAAGCAACCAGAAAGAAAATTGCCAATGGATTACTTAAACTGTAATTCGAGAAGGCAGAACTTGGAGAAGTCAAGAGTTTGGATCTCCCATAATACATAACTTTTCCTAATAAAATAAGCATCTATCAGAAATTAGGTGCACAAAAAGCCCCAAGGGCAGTGGGAGCCCCATATTTTGGCATGATCACAGTGGCTGTGCTCTCAGCTGAAAAACTCCGCTTTGAAGAATAAAGATACTTTTGAAGATTTTCAGTGGAAAGCATTTCTAATGATCAACCCTCCAATGTTCTCAATTCCTTATGAAATATTTCTTCTCTTTGTCCTTTCCTGGTTTACCTCCTGTGGCTGTGTTAGGGATAGGATGAATAGATTGATGACCTGGTGTTGAGACATGTGAACTTAATTCCTTCTTCATGTAACTGAGAACTATGGGAAGTTAATTCCCAAAATTTATATTTATGTATACTGCAAATCTCCTGATGTCCAGTCTCATAGCAACTGTAGAATCATCTTCTCTACCTAGTAGATACAATTGCATCCAATTTCCTAGAATTTTTGTTTTATGTTATCTTTTTTCCCCAAGGATTTATCTATTTTTAATTGATAGTTCTAGGTAATTGGAATAATCTGGCAGAGGCAAGGAATGTGCTTATATGTCTTTTTATAGAGACAATTTATTTCTTATTTCTAGGCATAGCAAAGTCATTATGGCTATTCTTTAAAAGTCTGCTCATCAAGCATTTTGGATTTCTGTTTGATGATTCTTTCCTTTTTAAAATTTTTTTCCTAATTGCCTTAAGGTGCTACAAAATCTAGTTTGCTGTCAGCACCCAGTATAGTCAGTATGTTTGTACCTGCACCAGAAGAATTTGCTGATGACCAGCCCATTCTGATGACTGACAAGTAAGTGGGTTTTCTTCTCTTCTTTCAAAGAACTAGCTGAAGTTCAAGTAAAGTGTAGATATATTTGGTGCAAATACAGAGTCCATTCTATCATTTATAGTCCATTTTATCTCTATGCTAAGATTTTTTTTTTTACCCCAAGGTAAACATTTTCTAAAGACTGCTAGCAAGATGTGTTTTCAATTCAGTAGGATCTGGATGATTGTGCACAGGTGAAATGATGACTCAGGTTACTGTGTGTCCACAGAGGTCAGGGGAAGCACTTTCCATGTTACTTTAAATCAAGGGTTCCTTGTGATCCATCAGAAACCTCTTTTGTCTGAAGGAAAAAAAAAAAAAGAAAAGAGACATTCCATTTAAGAATTCCTTTGGGTTTCTGTTGAAATCAGTAGCTGTTGTTGTGTCATCATATGTAATCTACATAGCATTTTTAATGCTGATACTCACTGATCCTCAAAGCTTTTGCAAACCTCTATTGTTTGGTTAAAATGCCTGTGAAGGGAATGTTAAACAGAAGTGTACTCATTTAATAGAGAAGTAAAGCAGTCAGCAGGGAGCCATGCATTGATTTGTTCAAAACTTGGGAAGAGAAACCACAAGTTCCTGTGTGTGCTCAGTCCAGTGGACAGACAGACATGCAAGGATGATCACTGGAGAAAGACAGGGCCTTTGTGCAGGCTGTGACTGCTAGTGGACCTTATTGTGTGACAAAGTGAAGTATCCCAAAGTTAGTCTGGTCTGTGGCACTTCCCTTGGCCATTTCACCAAAGCTCAGGCACTACCTATTAACATACAGACCAGCTGAGCTTGACTTCCCTGACTTTGTTGGCATATTTTCTTTATTTTCAGTAAAAAAGGCACGAAAATTGCCTGGTCAATTCCATTAAGTTAAAATCTCACATTCTGTTGGAGTCATTAGCAACTGATTGATCAAATTAAGGCAGCCTCCTTACTGGGCTGAGATAAGCCGATTTCCCACACTGGTTTGCCTTTTTCATAGGTTGTGAAAGCCTGTCTCATCTCTCCCAAATCTGACGTCCCCTTTATAATTAGACATTTTGGAGCCCTTTCAGACCTTCATCAGTTGTCTTTGAGCATTTCAGGAAGGATAAGTGACTCAGCAGCAAATCTGCCCTGGGAAAGGAGTCTTTTCTGAAATCTAAGGTTCTGTGCCCCTGAGAGGTCTTTTCATTTATTTCTTAATAGCTGTAACTGCTGTGGGAACCAATCAGATCATTGTTTTCTAATTGTATAATTTGTTATTCATAATTCATGACTGACAGGAGGGGCAATGTGAAATTGTTCCATCTCTTTAACATCATCTGTGAGTGTCATTGTTTGTGTCTGTGGTGCCTGGGCCTTAGCCCAAGCTGCACAAATTGGCTGTGCTCACTTTGCTGAGGGCCAGACTGCTGCAGGCTCCTCTTGGGTAGTGCAAACTGATACAGTCCAATAGAATGGGGGAGCTGGAGTACAATTACCAATGAAGGACCCAAAACAAGGCCTGCCCTGTGGCCTTCTTTCATCTGCCAGTAAAGAAACAGGCAGTGTAGCTAGTGAGGAGTTTTATTAATGTTTGAAAACTGTTGACTGTTACTAATTATAGAAATATCACAATTACATTGTCTTTCTGAATAAATGTGGAATAGAATGTACTAGGTAATAATACTTTTAAAAGACGTAATTATACACAGATCTGTATATGCTTTGTTTGAAATTTGTTAACATCAGGAGTGTAACTTCCTTGCAGGTGCCATGACTGTGGGGCTGTTCTTGAAGAGTATGATGAAGAAACACTAGGCCTGGCCATAGTTGTGCTCTCAACTTTCATTCACCTCAGTCCAGACTTGGCTGCTCCTCTGCTGCTGGACATCATGCAGTCTGTAGGAAGGTAAATTCAGGACTTTCCTCTCTCCAACAAGATTGAAAGGATTTTGTGCCTGGAATTGGGTTTACATAAACTTCAGTATACAAAGGTGTATATTTTAAAACTCTTAAGTGAATAACATCTGGTTCTGTTTTATGTCTTTGTTACTCATCATTTTATAAATTTCTTATGTAACTTCTTCCACTGTCAGTTCAATTTTTGGCAGCTCCTTTGATGTTCTTTCCTTTTACCCTCCAGAGGGAAATTTCAGCTCAGGAATCTCCTCAGCTTGTCCCACTGTAAGCAGTGATGTAAAGAATAAATTCAGATTTTATACTGAATAAATAAGTATTTATTTATACTAAATAAATAAGTAATTATTTATTTACTACCCTGTTTGTTACCTGAACAGCAACTGGTGCAGCAATTGGTGTGCTTGTTAATCTTGATCCTTGAAAGAAAAGAAACTTCTACTATTTTTATTCCTCTTGCTAGTTGTTCCTTAAACTGGCTTTTGGTTTGGTTGGTGATTTGTTTGTTTGTTTGTTTGTTTCTGCCTCCTAGTGCTTTTTATACCCCATTTGTCAGAGTTTATGCTCTTTTCTGCTTTCATTTGAGACAGGACTTCATCTTTTTGAAAGAAGCCTTCTCTTTTCTAATTACCTCCCTTACCTTATTTTCTTCTTCTCTCTTGAAGTCTTTCTTAACAACTTCAGTACCGTGGCCCTGCGTTTCCAGAGTAATGCTCATAAACAGCTTCTGTGCTTCTTACAAAAATTGCATTCTCTTGGCTCCCCCCTTGTTGCTGTTTTGACACAATTTTTCACTTTTATGTGGCTCCTGCTTTAGAAGTTATGCAGAAAAGAGGTCAGCTTTTCTGAACTTTGCTCCTGGAGGGGTGTTGACTCCTAGGTGTGATCATTCATTAGCATACCTGACGCTCTTCAGGGTTTTCAACCATACTTTATATGCCAGGTGAAAATTTTCATTGCCTTATAAGGGCTTCCAAACCAGCTGCTGTGTGAAATTGTCTCTGAGAAAGTCTTGAACATTTGCTGCCTTTGTTTTTCTCTTGTTACTTTTACCTAGTGTGCATGGGATAATTAAGGTATATACCATTACCATTGAATTTTGTGTGATTGCTGTCTCAGCCACTTCCACAACTTCTTGCCTTAGAGCTGGGATGGATGTGATGGGGTGTTCCAGAATAAATTTCTGAGCAGCACTAGACATGCAGAAACGTTGCACAGCTCTCCTCCTCCACGTTCTTTTTGGTGGCTGAAGTTCAAATTGCTTGACTATGGCTTCTGCAGGCCATGGCTCTCCACAGCCCTGCTTCTCCACTACTTCCCAATTCCATTTAAACACAGCAACTCTTCAAGACCTCCATTTCCATTAACTGCAAGGCTGCAGTTCCCTGCTGTCTCTGCTAATTAACTCTGATGGAGGCAGAGTTTCTGATCTAGACAGATGCTGCCCATTCTGTGTGATTCTTATAAAAACATCAGTACTACAGCCACAGAGAGGAAATAATTTGGAAGATGAATTATCAAGGGATGAGGGATAAGTGGACTACCTTTTTCTGTGTTTTGAGGGGGCAGTGCTGCATCTTTAGAGTGAGACAGCAGATGACAGTGCAACATGGGGTATTCCTGGTAAATGTCCTGTCTTGTTCCTGCTGGTTGCAATTTCTGACAAATTCTAGGTCCAATAAGAGGCTCCCCACAAAGGAATTAGTTTGAAAATATGCAAAATAAGTAGTATATATAAGCAGAGAGGCATTCAGGTGCCTCATATATGTACCTTGCTCTGTCTTTCATCAAATGCTGCCATACAAATATATATAGCTCCAAATACCCATCTAACAGCAGAAGTGAAAATGAATTAGACTTTTTGCATTTTTATTCTTACTAAAAGAACTACTACTTTCATGCATAGAAGGGGAAATAAGGAATTAGGAAGTCCAAGGTGTTTCAGGACCTAAACAACACACAGAAAGATTTTCAAAAGTTATTTGGGTACCCACAGGCTCAGATAGGCATCTGTTGGGATTTTCAGAAGGGAAAAAACGTCTGGATTCAAGTTACTGATAATTAAAGATTGAAGTGTTTCTAAGACTCTGACATGCATTTAAATTTATGATCTGGTTCCTTAATCAAGATTTTTGACTTGATGATTCTTATTTAACTGATTTCCAGTGAGACTTAGCTTTCCAAGCATTAAAGCTGTGTTTGAAAGTTAAATTTAGACTTGAGTGAGTGAGGCGCTGTGAAAAGCTTAACTTCTGTTCCTAACGTGTACAAATTTGAACACATCCATTTCCTGTTCTGCTTTGTGGTCTGCAAAGTGGAGGTAGTGATGAGAGTTCATGGCATTTGTGCAATAAAATATTTAGAGTAGTAATGATAAATATATACAGACTGTACATTTCAGAATGTTTCAGATGTTCCCAAGTGTTTACTGTAGTTCATGTCAGGTGAAGTTTTTCCAAAGTTGGAAACTTAGTGTTTTGTTTGTCACAAACCCCATGCTTGAATTAGCACATTTAAAAGAAGAGAAAAACATTAGACTTTGATTTCTTTCAGAAGAAAGATTTTACATTGTTGTGTTTCTGTACTTCAGTAGATTTTTGAAAATAGATGTCCTGTCCATTTGGGCATGTGATTGGTCTCATTGCATTCTGCAGAAATCCTTGTGTGCCTTAGTGTAAGCTGATGCTACAGTCATTCCAGAATAAAAGCCATCATTGCTTGATGGTAGCTTCAGACCTTTCTCATCCAGAATTAGCTTTGCACTCCAGAAATAATATGTTGTATTTTAGTGTGGATTCCTCTTAACAATACTGGATTCAGGAACTCTAATGTGTTTTTCTGATTTACGTTAGCACAACTGAAGATAATATAATCTTCAATCCCCTGCACCATCAAGTTTGAGATTATTGCATTGTTGGAAGTATGTTGTGTCCTCAGCTTGTCATGCATAATTCATTAAAATCACTGTAATTTTGGTTCACGCTGTTGCATTTGACTGAGCTGCCTTAGGGTCCTTTTCGGATTTTATTAGTTGATTAGAGAGGAAACTGTCTTCAGAGCAGGGGGTGACCAAGAATGAACAACAGCTAAGTCCAGGATAAAAGGATCATTAATCACAAAAATCCCCTTGAAGATTAGATATAAAATAGTGTAGCTCTATGAACTTTTCCCTTAGACTTATTAATTTATACCATCTGAAATACTGCTTTGCAGTGGATTAAAGTAAAAATTTTATTTTGTATATAGGGGATGCTTCCTGTGTCCATCTTTATATTGGCTTTACAGTGTACAGCTTTTTAGTGGCTTTTGGTGTTAAAGGTATTTTGCTTTGATATTGTAAGCCCTGATTCTATTCATTTACGTGTCCTGCATATTGAAGTGCATGATTTTACTTTAAGATTGTGTTCAGTATTTTCACCACTGAATGCCCGTATTTGGCTTTAAAGTCTATATTTAGGTACTAAAATAAATGACCTGATTTTTGAGAATGCAGTAGTTCTCATCTGACTTTGGAAGAGCTTGTAGGTAATTAGTGGTTTTGAAATTAGGCTAGTTATTTAGGTGCCAATATCTGAAACTAGAAGCCTCAATTTAGAGGGCCAAGCAAAGAATTTTTGCTTAGTCTGTGTTGCTGCATTAATCAGAAACTATTCAGTCAGTAGGCAGCTTCTGGCAAACTTTTTTCTCTCTAAAAAAATTAGTTATCCATGGTACACTGTAGGGCAAAAACATTACTTCATTATCTTTGTGCTGCTAGAGGGAGGCAAGATTTGTCTTTAGAGCAGTTGAGCATTAGTGAGACTGCAAGACTGAGTAGAGTTTATGTCATGCAAACATGATTTTTCTGAATTTAGGTGCTCTTCAGAAGATCTTTATGTTAACATTTTAAATGTTCTTTAAAATTCGTGTGTGTTATTTATTTAAAATGGTACTTTATTGGCTTACTTAAAAATGAAACACACACAAAAAACCCCATATGAGCTTTAATTTCTTTTTTGTTTTTATTCCAGGTTGGCATCAAGTACCAGTTTTTCTAATCAAGCAGAAAGGTACGGTAGCAAAGGATACCTTGACAAAATTGAAACAATTGATCTAAAGCATCATCTTCCCTGACCCTAAAATCAACTAAATTTAACTTTTAAAAAATGTTAGTTAATATTTGTGAGTAAAAGGAAAAAACTGCCCTTTACACTTATTTCAAATATCCTGTATTTTCTGGAGATGAACAGGAGCCCATATTCATATGTGCTAAAGCTGGAAAAAATCAGATTCAGATGCTGTTTGGTCTTCACAATTTCAGTGAAGCTTTTTCTTACTGGTTCTGTGTTCAGTATTTGTCTTGATAAACTATCTCCATAAATTCAATCAAGTGAATCCTCCTTGGCCATGGAGAATCCCTGGTAGTGATGCCTCATTATGTAAATCAGATGCTGACTAGGATAAATTCATTTTGTGAAGCTGTAAAGCATGTTAAGATGCTGAATTTATGAGTAAATAGATAATACTTAGGCTTTTAAAATTAAAACATTCATTTATGAATGATTAGGGAGTACTTCATCTTTTGAAGGAAACTGTAAGAGGCTTCAAATGAATATTATAATGTTTTTGTTTACCTGTTGTTCATGTGTTTTATGAAAAGCCAGAAACTTTATTGTGTATCACTGAAGTACACAAGGTAAGAGCAGGATCATATTTCAAATTCAGATGACTCACAAATAAAACTATGTGGAGAATCAGGAAAAATACAGGTATTCATTGAGACAAATACTTTGTGTATGTAATTTTTCTATCTATTCATAGTTGAGCTCAAGTCAAAAAATCAACATGCTGTACTTTTTTTCAGGATCAGGACGCTTCTGTTTTTGAGTGTCTCAAAATGTTCATAAGTGAACAATTCCATAATTAAGAAGAATAGCATCATTTTTATTTCCTCTATGTAGTCAGAAATGACAAGTGTTTAATCTGCAATGCAATTTTTGTCTTCTTTTCTTTTCCCTTCATTTTCAGCATGATGATCCCTGGAAATGCTGCAGGTGTGGCCAAGCAGTTCCTCCGTTGTGTGTTCCATCAGCTGGCTCCCAATGGCATCTTCCCTCAGCTCTTCCAGAGCATTATTAAAGGTAATGTGCAATACCTGAGTGCAGTTCTGACCCTCAGTTTCCTCTGTATAAACAGCCAGTGTGAAAATGTCATTCAAATTTCAGATGGAAGCTTCTTACGGACCTTAGCTACATCTCTGATGGACTTCAGTGAGCTGAGTTCCATCGCTGCTCTGAGCCAGCTGTTAGAGGTATGTTGGCAATTGGCTGTCTTAGTGATACTAATTTTATTAGCATTATCAGGGTCATTTCTCCTCATTCAAGTTCAAACTTGCTTCATTGAAAACACTGAATTTTTGTTTTGTCCTCCCTGGAAGTAATTAGGCTGTCCTCACCACTGGTAGTGTGTCCCATTCCTTCCCCAAGCACTACTTCTTGTTTTCAGGAAAATTTCTACTCATACATCTCAGTTCTCCCTCTTCATTTTATCTGATGACAGTTTCTCTTAAGTATTCCAAAAATCTATTGCCTGCCTTTCACTGACTGCCTTCTATGCAGCTGGCTTATTTCTACTGTACCATTTTTCCTCCTGCTAGAACTAGTCACTTGCATGTATCCTGCTCTTCCAAGAACATGGCAATTGCCTCATACAAGATATTGGCATCACTTTAAAACTGCTCATGTCTTCAGGCCTCACCTTAGGACACAAGCCACAGAAGCATACCTTGTCTACGGAACATTAACAAACATCTTCTTTGTAACTCTGTAAAGGAAAACATGAAAAATCTGTTGCTGAATATGTTGAGTTTTGCTTTTTCTACTGCCATGCCAGTCTAAGCAGATTATGAGTTAGGACTCTGCTTATAACATTTTGGCTCAAAATCTTTTGGTCAGTACTTTAGGAACTGCTAGACTAACTTTCACATACACAGCTCAAATTCCCAGCACAACACTATCATTAACATAATAGAAAAAGTATGCAGTATTTGGTCTCAACAAATGGACTAAATGCCGGTCAGGGACCATTTCTGCATGTGTATGATTGTTCACAGTTCTTGTTTCGTTTCCCAGGGTTTAAACAACAAAAAGAATTTGCCAGCAGGGGGTGCGATGCTACGTTGTTTGGAAAACATTGCTACCTTTATGGAAGCCTTGCCGATGGATTCCCCCAGCAACCTCTGGACCACAATTAGTAATCAGTTTCAGACCTTCCTTACTAAACTCCCGTGTGTTTTGCCTCTTAAGGTATGATGTGTGGACATCTGAATCAAGCTATATTGCCATTGGTCAGGATGTACTGAAACTGTGCATAAACTGTGGATAACCAATCAGAGTGGGTTGTTGTGAATGTTTACTAATGATTCAGCTGATGTTTCCAGAGGACTGGATTTATTGTATTTCTGATCCATCTCTTTAATTATGTTTTCTGTGGGTAGCGACAGCAACTCTGACTGGGGTACTTTTCACTTCCTTCTCCTGTGCATTTTCTATGCCCTATCTCTGTCAGATTAAAATAATGCATTTGAGAAAGTCAGTATTTAGACAATGAAAATCCATCTGGTTTTAGCTGTTGAAACTAAATAAAACTCTTAAGAGCAGCACCCCCTAATTAATTTGCTGAAAGTACACAGTAGTCAGACAGGCAGAGAGAACTGAGACTATTGGAACTTGGGCCTGGTCTGTTTGGCTGACCAGGTTGTAGTTCTGATTGTAATAGAATATTGTTACAGAAACTGAATCCAGAAACTCTGGGCTCAGATTTATCAGAGCTCAGAAGACATACAGCAGGCTCTTATCTCCTGGTCTGTAAATTTCAGCAAACACAGTAAAAACTTCTGAGTCTTTCCAGTAAACTCCAGTAAATTAAGTGGCATTCTGATACACTGAATTTGTTTCCTATGGTGTGAATGTATCCAGTGGTAATTTGTTCTATACAAAGCAGTGTTGTTCTGTATGGTCTGAGGGATCCAAAATCTAAATGTGTGACTTATAGCATTGTCTTTTAAATTAGTTGTCACCACCTGGCTACATGAATGATATTAAATTCCTTGGCACTATTATGCAATAGCCAGGTCTTGAAATATCTTTAGATTTTAGTAAATTGTGGCATTATCCTTCAGCACTTACTAAGCCAAACAGGCAATAACCATTCCCTCTGTGTACTAGCCACCCCAGTCTGCTGCATCTTATGTAATTGAAATAAATAAAAAGAAATTAATTGTATCTTAGTGGTTCCAACTGCATATCCACCATTCACAGAACCTTTAGGTGGAGGGTTTACTCTGATTTCCCTTCTATTCATGGGAGGTATTATTAATGATACAAGAAAAGCAATTGCTTGCTCCTGAACTTTCAATCTCCTGTTCTTTTCTTTAGGATCGTAGGGGACACTTTGATATTCTAGGTGTTTGCAGCTGGGGTGAGGCAGGACAATGGATTGATCCTGTGAAGTCCATTCACTGCTGTAACCTGTGTGATTTACTTGAAATAAAGATTACATCATAAGGAACAACTTAAGGAATCTGAAACAGCTGCTGCCAGGGCATATTCCTATGTTGCAGGTTGTGAGATGTCTTGATATGTGAGGGAAAATATCATAGTCCAGGACAAGTACAGACATATAAAATAAGGTTGATGGTGAGAACCTATGCTGTGTATGTTACCACTGAAGGGACACAATTGTGTTCAAGATTAAGCCAGTTTAGAGAAGGTAATTAAAATCAATCATCAGGGATCATTTTTCAGGCTTCACTTGTAAGTTATTCATAGCTGCTACCACTATAAGCAAGATATGTACACAGAAAGGCACTAACTTTTTTCTTTTTCTTTTCTGCCTTCAAATATGTTCAGTGTTCTTTAGACTCTAGTTTAAGGATCATGATTTGCTTGTTGAAGATACCTACCACTAGTGCCACCAGGGTAAGTTCCAAGAAGACAAAATTTCTAAAATATTTCTATTGCCTCAGAAATAGCCAGCCTGTGCAATTGTATGAATGTGTTCATATCCCCTGGCTAGGAAAGTATTATATGTAAGCATAAAATTGTGCAGTCCCATACTGTCTGGAGAATGATAAGAGCTTTGGAATCTAGGTTACAGTAAAGTGGGGGTAGAATTACATTCTTGTGTGGGTGTGAATGTATGTCTTCTTAAAGATTTGATGTTCTCTTTTTTTTTCCCTCCTCTATTTTTTTCTTTAAAAAAAAGAGTAATGAGCTTCCTTAGATGTTTTTTCAGTACAATTCCACTGAAGTCAGTGAGGTTTTCCTGCATAAACTATATGAATCTCTTATAAACACTGTGTCACAAGTGAAACTATTTTCTAACTTTTTGTTTCTAACTTCTGACAGAAGCGTGAAGGCATATGATGCAGCTGTTTGGCCAAACCAGTGTGAATCCCAGGCAGATAGCCTCTGAGCTAAAAATAATGCTGTTCCATTCAGCCATTTCAGAGTTGGAATGCTTCTTTGCTTTTTTGGGCAACGGGTTATTGATTTCTGTAACACATGTCATTGCAGAGTCTTCTGGAACCTTTTTCAAAATTACTGAGTTTTGTAATTCAGAATGCTGTCTTCACTCTGGCCTACCTGGTGGAATTATGTGGTTTGTGCTACCGAGCCTTCACAAAGGTAACAGTGACACTGTCTCTTCCTTTAGGGACAGGTGAAAATAGGACAAAGTCGTGCTTCCCACAAGTAATTTGGAAGTAAAGATGGAACCAGTGTCAAGTTTCAGGGATGTCAACAGTTTTAACATAGTTTGGTTAATCAAGTAGTGATCATGGTTCAGTGCCTTTCAACAGTGCTGAGTTTTACATTCACAGTAAAGACACAGATGATGGGAACCTGCTGCAGGTGTTGCTCAGAAAAGTATTTTTATATGATTTTGGGACTTGGACATTTTTTCTCATGTTGAGAAGACACCTGGTATTCATGCATCACTTAAAATGTCTGTACAGTCATACCTTTCCTAGTGCACAAGTTTTGCCACTCACACTTGTGAGTAAAAACTTAAATATTCCTGGTTGTGCCTTTTGAGAGCACAGCTGTGAGGGGAGGCAGTAGACAGCTAACTAAAATGGAAGACTCCAAGTTAGGAGCTTTCCATCTTAGATCCTGTTCATTCTGTATTGGGTGTTTTCATTTGGCTGTTGCTGTGTAAAAAAGAGAACAGTATATGTACACTTTCAAGAAGTTTTAAAGATTGCTGGGTGAAAGCTATGGTGTACAAATAACAGTTATTACTCAGGTTCATTTTTGTAGCTATCAGTGAGAAGTTTAACAACAAAAAAGCAATTGAACCCATGGTTATATATACTCCATTATGTAGATTGTCAAGGTACTGAGCAAAAATGTTGCTTTAGCCACCAAGTGCACAGTTTTCCATCCTTGCTACATTTGTCAGAATAGTAATTAATCCTCAGGAAACATTCTGTCATAAGTAGCTACATGATTTTCTATTTTGATAATGTACAACTGGAACATGCATTCTTTCAGTCTTGTTAAGACTTAAAATATCACTGTACAAACAGTGAAGAAGAAATGATAAAAGCAAAGACACTCTCACAGAAAAACTGCACCACAAGAAAATAAGAAACATTTTTACAAAATGTAATGATCTGAAGTATTAAATAGAAATTAACAGTATGTTTAATGACAGCAAGCAAGTTCTAGCTTTTTGTCTCATTTGAAAGAGAAGAGTTTATGCAATGGAATAATCCTGAATACAGAAAAGATTGCCTAGCTTTTAGAATTATTTTGAGTAATGTCTATAGTTAAGGGTTTGGGCAAGGCAAAGTGAGTAAAATGTTAACTTGAAGTCTCATAGTGGGTTTTTTTTCATTGAAACAGAAAGGTTTCATTTAAAACTGAAGCAAAGATACCCCTCTTGCATTTGAGGTCTTATTAGAGTGTTTCATATATATGCTAAAGCAAACTGTGAACTACAGGAAATTTTTCACTTTCCTCAGGCTCTGCAGTTTCAGTAAAATGTAGTTAAAACCATGGTGTCAGAAAACCATGTTTTCTTGCATGCTTCCCTATTGATTGTTCTTTTAATGCAGTGAGTACTTAATTGCACACAGGAAGCTTGGGTTAAAGTGCTTGGTAAAATCTTCTTTATTTAGTTTAATGCAACCCGATGACCCAGAAATTGAAGCATTAGTGAATGTTCTGCATTGTATAGTCACAAAATAGTTAATTTAGTGGAACTCCACACTACATTATCTTTGCTATTTCTGAAAGCTTACCATAGTTTTGTCTTAGAAGTGTCAAATTAATGACTGCTGTTAGAAAAAACACCAGATCAGTTATGATGTCTGTGTTTCTCTACAGTGGAAGTCACTGTAGGTAAATAAGAGTGTTGTGGTAGAGGACCACATAGAAGTGAATTCCAGAAGGAATATAACTGTGAGATTGAAACTATTCAAATGTAATTGTTTTGCAACTTTGAGTGTGCTGACTGGAACAAAATACCAACTTTCAGCTAAGCTGTGGAGGATTCTTGTCTTTTCAAAGAGCAAGCTACTCTGACATGCACTTTGTAGAGGTCAGGGCTGTACAACCACTCCAAAACCTTTTTTTACTCCAACATTTTCCTAATACCCTGCGGCAGGAATATCCGAGATTCTCTTGTCTTGGAGCCTGAAGACTCAACGTCAATCTAATATTTCCTTGTCTGAGTTTCTGTTCCAGGTCAGCAATTTGGTTTTTCAGTGCCTTTGGAGCTCTCAGTTGAGAGTACCATCTCTTCTGTGGATTGTAATCTTATCTTTAGTTTTCCTTTCAAGTGTCTTAAGGTCCTAAATGGACACTTTCTGGCTTTCTTATCTCGCTTGAACCTAAACTTAGCCTTTTGCTGCTGTTCTGTTGTCCCTTACTAAATAAATGCAGAGTGCCACATGATTTTGCTATTGAATCTTTTAAAGAATATTAAGAGGCAGATCTTCAGTATTTTTAATTACTGTAGTAGCAGCAGTGATAAAATAAAGATTTTTGCTTTATACTGTCTTACTTGGAAGATAGCAATCTCCATTAAAGGTCCAAATTGACTCTTATTACTAAGTTTGGATCCTGAGGTACTACTAGAACTTCAGTAGCTTCATGTTCTCCATATTGACATGTGGTTAGTCACAATTTGAAGGATGCAAAGCTGTTTTCTATAGGGATGCATAGATATTTGAGAGAGTTAACTTGGCTGAGCAGTGGCTGAAGTAGTGTATTCTTGACACTTCTGGTGTCAGATTCATACATGTGGCTCCCCTAGGTGTTACTCTCAAGGAACAATGGCTTTGTGGCAGAATATAAAGTTTATACATATTTATCATCAGCAGGATGGTAGGAATAAGTAGACTTGGATAGGAAGGATACTCTGGGCCATTTTATGTCATCACTCCTGATGTACAGTGCAGGAAGCAAGAGATCAGATGTCAAAAAACCATTTTGCCTGATTTTGCTCAATCTCTCTTCATCGCATGTGGTTAACAAACGTTAAGAGTTTAGACTGTGAGATAGGACACTTCTTTGAGAAAGAGGCAGTTAGCTGTTGTCTTATCCCTAAAGCCAAGAAAAGCTGGGATTCATGAAGCCTATGCTTCCTTTCTAGTGTTCTGACAAAGCAATTTATTATGGCCCAGTTATATCCTGTATAGCATAGATGTTGGTATGTAAAATAGCTAAATGCTTTTGAAAGAATTATGTTTTCTTTCTTTTTCAGTATGTGTAGGCTACTGGACTGGGTTACTGATAGGAACTTCTGAAATTATACATGCTTGCCTTGTTCTTATTCTTCCTTTTGCTTCTGCTTATGACCTTGTTGGAGATAACTTACTGAAGACGTTTGTTCCAATCTGGCCTCTCCTGGATATTCTTATATTGTATATTTTTTTTATCAGAGCACCACTCATGCATGTGGAATGTGTGACTTTTGAATATTTGTCCCCTCAAATAATGGTTTCATAATACAGCTGATTCTGGAGTGTTAGCTTCCTGCAAGTTTAGCTGCCTAGACTGCAGCAGTATAGTCAGACAAGGACAAGAACTGCAGTTTGGGACCCATTCTGTCATCTAAATGTATTATCTGTCTGCACACTCCATGAAATTGAAGAAGAAACTAGAAGCTTGAAGTACAATCTCTTGATTCACAGAGTGACGTCATAACTTCCATGAAATACACACCATTCTGTTGTTTTGGCACCTTCTCTCAAATCAAGGCCTGATATTTAAAATCTATTTTCATTCAGAGATGTGTGGGTGCTGTGGGAGATATGCACTGCTGCTGCAAGCTTTGTGAGACAGTATGCCACACAGGTAGTGTGGGGACAGCAGTTCTCTGAAGAGGAACACTGGTGACTGCTTGGTCTGCTGCAACAAAAGTTCACTCTCACTTTCAGCTTCTCCTGTGTGCGGCTGGATGTGGCCTTCAAATTGTCTCTCACTAATTAACCTCATAAAACTTCTCTGAGGAAGAGACAAATAATCCCATTTTACAGATTTTGTGGAGAAACTGAGGCCCTGACTGAGTAGAATTTTTCACGCATTTAACTTAAGTGAGCAGGCAAGTGCATGGGATTTACAAGATGGAGGATACCAGGTTTTAGATTTTAAGCACTCTTTAGATATGCTCTCATTATTAGACCATTTATTTCATCTCTAATGGTTGTCTGAAACAGAGCATGGTGCTCCTGCTTATTGAAATTCTTGAGTTGCTGTGGTCAGTAGCAGGTTATGGATTTGTTTCATGTTTTTATCTTATCGTCTAAAGTTGGAGAATGTCAAAGTAAGATGTATAACAAGGCCATCTTATCTCTTGTACCTCCTTGCTGACTCAGCCCCACAACTCTATTCTTAGACTTCTGTGTTCTAATCTCCACTGGTTGATTTCCCCCTATGTTTTAAAGTGTTTCTGTTGTAGCAGCTGTAGCCAAGACTGTTTTTATTGTGGAAGTGGAAAAGTACTGCCAGTCTAATGAGTGGAAATAGATGGTCCAAGCAGCTATAGTGGAAGCACTTTTTTCTTAAAGGGGAATAACAACAGAAAAAGAGTATGGTGAAATACAGACTTGTAAAAACAAGCTTCAGAGAAAGAATAATGCTAAATACTATGCCAGTTTTGTTCTTCTGTAAGTCATTTCTTACTGCTTTCTTCTTTTCTCTTTTCATGGGACTACTTAATGAAAGCTGTGCTTGCATACCTGGGTTTTATAACTATTTTATAAACTCTGTCTGTATTTCATGTGTGAAATACTAAATCTTGGATATAATGTCTAATAAAACAGCAAAGAAAAATCACCTTCACTGATGTCTATTCATTAAGTCTGTAGAATTATATAAATTATGAGTGATGTTGGCTTTTTTTTAAGACAGCAGAAACCAGTGCATTTTTGTAACTTTGTTATTCTCAAACTTAGATAAAAAGTATTTTTTATGGTTTATTAGTGTCTGTCAGTGAATTTCAGGACGTTCATAATTCTGTGATTTTTTTGTTGCAGGAAAGGGACAAATTCTACTTGACACGCTGCGTTATACTGGAGTTACTGCAGGCACTCAAGTTGAAGTCGCCCTTACCAGACATGAATCTGCTGCTGTTGGTGCAGGTACAGGAAATTCTGATGTAATTCTCATACTGATCCTGTCTTGGCCCAGGTTTGGGAGTGGGGCAGAGGCTGAAGAACTGTGTCCAACATGGTTACAGAAAGTACCAGCAATGTCTGGAGAAGCAAGAACTTTTTAAATCCAAATCCAGTTTCATTTGTATGCATTGGTTTATACATTTAGGCTCCTACATTAAAATTTAAGAAACTAAATTTGGAATCCAAATTTTTCATAACGATAATGACCTGTGCATCACTGCTGATGTATTGAAGATCACAGAATATATCTTGAGTTGGAAAGGACCCATAAGGGTTGAGTCCATTGAGTTTTATATCATGTCCTGTTGGGGCAGCTGCCCCTGGTGC
Source organism: Urocynchramus pylzowi (assembly GCA_013397555.1). NCBI lineage: Eukaryota > Metazoa > Chordata > Aves > Passeriformes > Fringillidae > Urocynchramus > Urocynchramus pylzowi. The sequence goes on from VZRH01006013.1 coordinate 1,146,487, forward strand.
TGCCTTGTCTTCATATCCTAGCCTCAAACCCTGTCATCGGCTTGTGTGGGAAGGGCTTCTAGTTCATCATGGGTCACAACTCAGTTTCTGGCAGTAAGCTTGTCTCCACTTCTTGAAGGCCATTTTCTTTTGACCTGTAGTTTTCCAGCAGAGAATACATTGACAATATTTCTGCCTCTTTCATTCTGTGGAGTCAAGCTACCATTGGAAAACATGAGGAAATAAGATACAGGCTTGTGAAAACTTCTGCCTCCACGAAGGCACAGTTTGGAGCCTGTCCCATGGAAATTTGCTGAAGTCCCTCAAATGTAATCACAGGTAGTGGGCTCTCATTGCTTGCAATGAGATAACAATGATATGTTAGGAACTTAAATTTGAAACTTAAAATTATAGGGGACCAGCATAACAGCAGTTCATAAGGTCCAGGTGAGGTGTTTGTTACATAGATCTCTCATAATGCTCCCAGCATCACAGCTCTGTTCACTTTTTCCCTTCCCATGATGGGTCAAAGCTTCACGTAGCTTACTATGGACTCATTTTCTTTTGAGTACTGGTACATTACTCATAGTAAGTAAGTGATTGCCAGTTGACAGAGAAATAATAATGACAAATAAAATAATATGACAGTTAGGATAACTCTGAAAACAATCATTATGCCATCAGTGTTAGGGGAAGAAGTTGGGAAAGGAAGAATGACACATGGGGTTTTTTTCTTTTGATGCTTAAGGGTTGTTTTTTTAAATCCATTTAAGTTAAAAGGCACAGGGTTTTTTTGTTTGTTTGGGTTTTTTGTTTTTTTTTTTTCTTTTTTTTGTTAATTATTATTAAACTCAAACTTACTTTTTCCAGTCCCAGTCAATACCATCAAATAACAACCACCAGCCTCTTTCTGTCTTACAGTTACAGTGATGCACCCTGCTACCATGTACATTGGTTTTTGTTGACTTGAACTGATTTTTCCTGTATTAAAGAATAAAGCAATTATTCTGCATTACTCCTATAGTTCAGTCCTGTGGCTACCCCAAAGCATGACAATCTCCTTGTCTAGCCCTTCCTGAATGTGTAATTTGAGAATGAAAACAGGCCATGTCAATTTTGGCAGTGGGGTTTATCTGATTTACACTTGTGCTTCATATTGAGTCAATTGCCTGAGACACCCAGTAAGCAAAACTCTCTCTTACATTATCTTACCTCATAAAGATAAAATGGTATTTGCCTGGGTTTTCCCCTTAGCACTGTTCCCATATGCTGTATTCACTTTGGGATGTATTCATACCTTACACAACAGCATCTAATGTGGATATAAATGTCTTTTATGATGTATCTCTTTCAGAGGCTGATGAAGTGATTCATATTTCCTGCTATCCAAAGCAGCCAGCTTCTGTTTTTATGCAGTCAGTGGTGAAGAATAGGGGTTGTATTCAGACCATCTGCCGTAGATGCCTACTGGAGGCATGATGACTGCTTCTCCCATTGACTGTAAATTGGCAGCTCTCAGTAGTATGTGGTCTGAATCACTCAACAGCCTCTGGAATTGCAATACCATAGTAACCACTAAGCCCATCTTAAGCACCACTGTAATTTAAGAAATGTAAATAAAATCTACCAGTAAAAATGCAGTATCTCTTATTTTTTAAATATTCTGTGGTGCCATTAATAGAATTAAGGGATTGGTTCACCTCTTTACCACACAAAGCCACTATGATATTAATTCACATTGTATGCTTTTGAATGAATAAAGACATAGCAGAGTTAACACAGCACCAAACGGAAATGGTTTTAATTTCCAGCAGTCATGTCTCCATGGACATGTTAGCCTGTATGCAAGATTCTATACAGACAGTGCACACAGAATACAGAGATTCTGTCAAACTGTTCCAGATAACAAAGGAGCTATGAGCTACTTTAATTTAATGATAGATCAGTCGTGGGCTGACTAACAAAGGAGTTCCTAGAAAGGTACATTTGACACCCACGTTTATCCAGATTACATAGTGCCATCAGTGTCACTGGTGACATTAAGGCTAAGATGAGAGTTAACTTTGTCCCACTTTACAAAGAATAAGAATTTTTAACCAGATCACTGCAATCTTTGCATAGGAGTTGTGGATGATAAAGGGTACAGAAAGACTGTCTTCTTGATTTGTCCTAGCAAATGAAAGCCATCATGAACATGCTGCTGTTCCATGGGTTTCCATAGGAACTGCTTCTTCACACAGCATTTTGTTTCCCAGTACTTTTCTCCTGCTCACATTTCATCAGCAAACATCTTCAGGATTTCCACTGATTTCAGATTGTACTGGTGTCTCTTTAGAATTTGCTTGTTCAGTCAGTCTATAAGATTCAGTGTATCTGGTCTGTTTTGTTGTAAGGCTTGTGGAACTGTAAAAGTAAATTCTAGGGCTGTAAAGGATATTTTGAAATACTTTCATGAAGAGCAGTCAGTTACTGAGAATTCTGCTAATATGTAAGCATTAGACAACCATAAAATATGGTAGTCAGTATCTGTCTCAGTTTGTGAAAGTACTATGGTATCAATTAATTTTTAATCAGAAGGAAGATTAAGGCTTAGACCTTAGCTGACAGTTGTTTTCTGTCTGCTCTTTCTTAGAAAGTCACGTTGCATCACTATGGACAAAAATTGTTCAAGTGCAGATATAATGTTAGGGCAAGAAGTTGTAGGAACAAGCAAATCATTTGCAGGGTGTCCAATGCATTATTGAAGTTTATAATGATTGAATAACAGCATTAGCAAGTTTAATGTATGAATGACGTGGACATTGGAGATTTTAGGTCAAGGGATTTGGAAACAAAAAGAAACAAGAAAAAAGGTAAAATAAAAGCATAAGAAAAGCTATTCTACTGTAATAGCATGATACTGACCATCTCTCAGAAACTGCTTGCTTATGTAATATTGTGCAGAAGTTATACCACACCATACTAGTATGTTGTCAACTTCAAAACTTCATATAATTCATAATTGTAGAACTTCAGTGACATGTTGTAATATCACAGTGAAGAATATGGCATCCTGCCTTATCCATCTCTATTATGGTTCATTCTATAATGAGAGGAATGTTTGATAAATGGAAGAAATAGCAATTTTTTTTTTTTTCATAAAGAAAAGTCTGATTTGTTACACAATATTCTTCAAATTGCTTCTGCACAGCATATGTGTTAATTAAGCACATTAAAGTCAGGTTTTTTTTCAATAAAATTATCTCATTTATAATGGTGAGTTAAGTAGGTTGTTTATAAAGAAAGAGATCTCTAAAGGCAAATTAGTATGAATAAAAGCAAGAAGAGATCTGAACTGATTTTAATGAAATAATGAATAAATTATTAGTGTCTTCAGTTTCCTCAAAAATAATTAAAAATAACTCATCTTTAATTTGTTCTTAGTTTGTTTGTGCAGATGCTGGAACAAAACTAGCTGAGTCAACAATCCTGCATAAACAGATGATTGCCTCAATGCCTGGAGTAAGTACTGAACCAAAGTCTATTTCTTAGTTCTGTTGTTCTGATCTTGTTCAGCTTGCTTTGCTTCATTTTAATGCTCTTTCCTTTGTATTTCTCCTCTGATTGGCAAGATAGATTACAGGCAGAGGTTGAGATGCTTCATTCTTTTTATTATCAGTGGAAAAGTTCTGAATTTGATGTTGCTTCCCTTGCTTTCCCTTGATAACCTTTAGTCATGTCACTGACTTCAGTGGAGCCTGTGCTCAAAAAGACAAATCAAAGATCTGCAATTCTCAGTGGGGAGCAGACCAGCTGAATGCGTCAAAAAATGATAGCAGGTTGGAAAGCTACAAGCCATTGCCTCCATTCTCACAAAAGATTATCTGTTTAAAGAAGGGAATTAATGGTATTTTTCTGGTAATGTATAAGTCATTAATCTATATCCTGCTGATGAGTGTAGTTAAATTACAAGTACTCCTAATTGCCTGGGCACTGAATATGCACCTGGTGAATATGGGAGGAAGTAGCACAATGGGAGGTCTTGACTTGTTCCGTGACACATGTGACTGAGTACCCAAGCAGATGGAAGAGGGTTAGCCAAGGTTTGCTTCACAAGCTGAGTGAGGAAAACTTGTTTCCCTGTGTGTGTGTGTATGTGTCAGATTTAGGGATGACTTAATAGGATCTTTCCCATGTATCTTCTGAAGTGCGTGATTTTTTAAATGCCAATCTTTATTAATACCTTTCCTCCCAACAGGATATTTTAATTTATACTTGCTTTGAATAGATAGACTAATACTGGTGTTACAAGGTGTGATAGGAACATGATCATTTCAGAAGAAAACGTAGAAAATTAGGCTGCCTACTGCTTGCATGAAACAGAATAGGTTGTTGGAGAGAAGTCTTGTGCAACTCAGCATTTATTTTCAGAGATTGGAGTTTAGTCTCTTTCATAGTTCTATTATTCAATATTCTAGAACTCAGGTCGAGTCCTTAGTGCACGTAAACTGGATGGAGGATATACTGACAGGGTTCCCAGTGACCATATTTTACTGGTTTTTATTCTGTCATGGGAATTGACAAGAACAACATTTGCAAAGCCAGAAGGTGGCATAGTAAGGGAACATACAAAACTGAGGAGTGCCCAGGTCAGTTGTTTAAATATAGAATTCTAGCAGTTTTTCAAATGTCAGCCACTAAAACTCAACTGTGGCTTAATAATTCTGTGACTAAAACTAAATCTAGTTCATTTGTATGCTCAGATAGGATAATCAGCTTCTATGCTTCAAAGTGCAGGTAATCAAAAAGAGGTCAAAGAACAGTAGTTTTCTTCTGTAAACTTTACTGCAGTGCTCTGCCCTGAGCCTATGATTTGGTATAAAGTAGATTTTGGTGACTTCAAAAAGATCTCTAATTTAATAATGTGATCATTTAGCCTCAAAAGTGAAGCATTTCTTTTACTTATCCCCTAATAATCAGGCACCCGTAGTTCCTGGTGAATTCAGGTAGCATTTTCTTCACCTCAAACTATTAGCATTTAAACAGAGGTTTATGTGATACCTAGTGGGTCGGTAGCATCACCTTTGGAAAGCTTCTCTGCAAGGCTCTCTGATCTATTCAAAGCCCTTATTTAATCTGACAGCTTTGTTCTGTTGACTGCTTTATGCACCTCGGGCTCATCTTGTGCTTGCTGAGGGCCAGATTCACATTTCTCACTGTTCTAGGAAAAGGATTATGAAAATCTGTAGTGCACAAATACAGCAAGTACCATATTGAGTGCTTGTGTTTTCCCTTTGAGGTTGTTTTTGCTCTGGCACAAGTGGCTTCTCAATAAGCTTATACCTTTATGATCTAACTGGAGCACTGCATAGCTTAAGTGCCATTAAGATGCTGTGGTTTTAATATTTTTTCTTCAGGAATACACAAGAAATATTCATTAGTTTTTGCATAAAGGAAAAAACATTATACATTTCAGTGATGCTCATTTTAGTGATGTTTACCCATAAAAGACCTGAAGTTATTTAAACTATTTTTCCATTGTGATTAATGAGAAATAAGGGCATCTATGCCGATGGCTGAATTTTGTTTTCTTTGATTGTAACTGATTGGTTCCAATTGCAGAAATGCTCAGCTGCTTGAAAAACTGAGTTGTTCAATTCTCATTGAGTTTTTAAGACTCTGATTCTGGACCACTGTACATTTCAGGATGATATGACAAGAATATTCTTGAAAGTTTCATCAGTTGATCTTTTATTGCTATCATAGATAAGAGTATTTTGTGATGCATGAAGAAATTACAGCAGCTGGGCTATCTTCTCATACTATAATTAGATAACAGGAGATAATACAGTGAGAAGAAAAACATCAAAGAATACCTATTCCTAATTATTCTAACTAAAAAGTAAAATAAAGAATTTGAGACAGACTAATTGTATTCTGGTGAAGCAAAACCCAGTACTTAAACTTATTTCTTTTATGTTTTAGTGTGGAACAGCAGCAATGGAATGCATGAGGCAGTATGTTGGGGAAGTGCTGGATTTCATTGCAGATATGCATACCTTAACCAAATTGAAGGTTGGTTCTGGCATATATTGATCTAAAGTGTATGAGTTTTTTGACAAAAAAATATGTTTTCTGTAAGGAACCTGCCTGGGAGACACAGTAGGAAGTATTTAAGGGTGACTGACAGTTTTTCTTTCTCTTGTGAAAAATTATTAGTGCTTTTATAGATTAGAGACTTTTCTGGCATCAGTAAAAAATAGCTTATGTGATGTTGAGATGGAGGCTGATTGAAATATCGTGAGCACACAATAAAAATGCAGGCATGATTTTTCTGAAATGTTGATGATAAGCAAATGTCTTACCAAAGTCACTGTGAGAACTAGTTGTGTTTAGTATGACCCAGGGAAGCATAAAATTCCCTGCCTATACAACTGTGGAGGAATCCTGTGTCTTACAGATACAAGCAGACACTTAAATTTATTGGCAGTTCAGTGGTAATTAAAATGCAGTAATTGACCTAAAAAAAGGGGGTGTCCTTTTCCTAATGGATGCTGTTGTTTTCATTGTCAGGTTATATTCTGTTGAGGTGAGGAAAAGCCACAGTTGTAGTCTTACAGTTGTAGTCCAAACTACATTTTGGTTTCTTTGTGTTAGTTGAATGACAAATTTTTAAGAGGAGTGATAGGAAAATACTTTTGTTAACATAAAAATATTTTATTTGGGAATGCATTACATAGAAAGATCCTAGTAATCATTAGCTAATCAAAACCTAAAATTCCTTTTTTAATGGAGGAACTTCAAGTCCCTATTAAATTTCCTACAGAATGGAAATTCTCAAAGATGTTTTGAAAAATAAGTAGCCTAAGTAACATTTCCGCTCTGAACATAAATGAAGTTTATTTATGAAGCAATGAGATGAGAATTTTTACCCCACTAGTTTCTCACACACTCACTTGTTCACTGTTCCTCTGGACCCTCAGACCCACTTTGTGCTCCAGAGAGGAAACCATACTGCATGTTAATAATACTTTCCACAAAGGAAGAAGAATCCCAGCTAAACTGAAACTTGTGTCTTGAAACTCTCTGTAAATGTATTTTACTGGACAAAATATTCCTTTTCCTAAATTCTTACCCTGTTGGCCATGAATTCTTTGAATTAAAAAAAAATAGTCTAAGGGAGTTAGAATGTTATGCTGGAGTAGAAATTTACTTCAAAGCACAAAGTAATTAATAATTTGAAGTTGAATTGGATTGCCTTCCCACTCTATCCTCTTAAGTTATTCACCCATTTCTGTTCAAGTTCAGAACTGCTTTCAGAATAGGTAGGCAAATGAATCATAAATGAGGCAAGAGATACATCTGGTTTGCTAGTTCCACAGGAAAAAAAATCAGCTTACCTGAAGCAAGGAATGGGGAAAATTTGTTAATAAATACTTGCAGGTATCCTCACTCCTGTGTAAAATGTTTCTGTAGAAAACATCTTTGTCGTTTGGACTTTCTCCCTCTGCTCATCTCCCTTGCGCTGTAGTCTGATTTTTAGAATTGGTCTTACAGTGCTGAAGTCTGATGATTACTTCTTATCCTCAGTGGGACTATTTATTTTTGAAAGATCTATATATGGATATAGGTAGAACATAAACTAAAACTTTTACCTGTTTTTTCCCTTTTATGTTTTGAAATTGGACAAGAAGTTTCCCAAGTCAGTCATCTGGCCATTTAAAACTAAGTCAGAAATTCCATGTTGTTTTGATTTAACCATGTAATACAGGAATCTGAGGACAAAATTAGCATAATAGGGTAGTCAAATGTGACCATAATTTTATGTATTGCAAAGAATAAGCTTTTCTGTCTTATAAAATTAAAAGGCAGTTTTTATTTAAACAAATAAAACTTACTTTGTGGTTTCAACATGTTTGAGAAAATATTTTTAAGCATTTCTAAGTTTACAAATAGTCAGAACTTCAAGCAAATTAACAGTGTCTAGATTCAAATTCTTGCAAGCTCATTTAATATATTTACTTACATTGCTTGGGTTTTATTAACAGAAGTGTTACTCCCTAGAAAATTAGTGCTAAGATCATCTGATTGTACAATTTCTTACGACAAGTGTGTATTATCAGCAGCATCTGGGGTTATAGCTAACAAAGAATCCTATATGATTTATATGGCCAGTAACATATATCACCAGCAGAAGGTGGTTTTCAAATGTTGGTTTTCAAATTTGGAAATTTCTCCTCTCTGTAGGCATTCAGAGAACAGACCAAAATAATCCAAAAATAATTTGTTTGAAAGAGGCTAATTATTTTCAGTCCTGTATATTAGGAACTACTGCACTATAAAAAAGGTAAAAATGTCAATTCTCAAGATAATCTCATTTCAGTGTACTGTTTCTGTTCAGTTTATTATAGGTTCTTTTTCCCTTTGAGATAAAATCTTAATTGGTAAAGCTTGGCAGGATTTTATTTAGAAAATTCCACCATTTTTGAAGAGTTACAATATATCTGCCTGCATAACTGTCTGTCCTTTTTACCTGTCTCTATAACAAAGTCATTAAATATTCATGCTTGTACATAGGGGATTTTTCTCTTCAAAGAGACTTTAAGTAAGTGCAGTTTGAGAGTGTAAGTTTCTGTGGTCGGATACTTATCTGTTACAAAAATATTATTGGTTCACTGATTTTTATCCTGTTATAATAATTGGATAACTGATGACCTGATTTTCTTGTGCAAAGCATATGGCTCTCCTTTTAAGCAAGGAACTGCAGTCAGCATGTGTTCTGTTATGGTCTAGTACCAGAAGGTAATGCAAAGTTAGCTGAATAGAAATACAGAAGTATCTCAAGAAGCAGCAATGAAACATCCCTTAAAGCTGGCAAAGCAGAATAAATTATCTTTACAAGCATAAATATTTGAGTGTTTCTTGGTGAGAGGTTTGGCTGTTTTATTGCCAGAGCTTAAAGGTATTTGTAACTGAGTAGTGCAACATAGCTGACTAGTGCAATATAGTCAAATTGCTGGAGAATAAGTGAGAGCTTCTTTCTGAACATGTAAATGGAATATTGCACATGGAAGGCATTTCCTGCCCAGATGCTATCTTGTTAAATGGTTAGATTCTTTCATTCTAAGCTCTCTGGATATGCAAGCGTTAGTTTGTATTTATCAGCAGTTGAGTTTGCTGATACAGAAGCTGCCTATACATTTTGCCCAATTTATATTATGTCTTTATATTATTATATTATGGCCTCTTGGAATTGTGGCCCTCTGTGGAAAGATCTGCATCATACTGGTGTTAATAATATAGAGATTGGAGAATTTTTAAAAATCTATTTCTGAGCTTTGTTTTGTAGATACAGTTAGAGATCCTGGGAAGGAATTGAAGGGGAGTAAAATAGAATATGCTGGTTTTTGGAAGAGCTTAGTTCAAGCAAAATACTCTTTTTGGGTAGGAAATCAGATCTTTGCCTTGCAGAGTCACATGAAGACTTGTTCTCAGCCACTGCATGAAGACACATTTGGTGGACATCTGAAAGTTGGTTTAGCTCAGATTGCTGCTATGGAAATCACCCGGGGGAACCACAGGGACAACAAAGCTGTGATCCGGTATTTGCCTTGGCTTTACCATCCTCCTTCAGCAATGCAACAAGGGTGAGAACGCTTTTACACAAAATGGAATACTAAAATGAGTTAGAAGTCTTCACAAAATTATGCTTTTATAGCCAGATTCCATACATAAGACCCACAATAGGAATGGTGGCAGTGGGACATTGGAACAGCTGCTCGGCAGCTCCCTGATCCTTAACTGAGGAGTTTGTCAATGTAATATTTAAAGTACATGCCAAAGGCATAGTGGAGGTAACTGGAGTAACACTGGAAATTAACTTGATTCTTGGTCTAGGTGCAGAGAGTGAAAAGCACACAGGCGTTTGATCAGTTCTAGAATTACAGAAAATATTCTCTGAATTACAGACAAACTAACAGGAAATGGCCTTTGAAATTATGGAGTACAAATGAGTGAGAACTCTTAAGTGTAGGCCTACTGATGTAGGATAAACTACTAACTTCACCTGGCTAAAGTTAAATGAGAGAAATCCTGCTCAAGACATGTTTTCTGTCCCTGTTGACTGTGAGAAATCCTGATGTACAATGCTTCATTTTCTAAAAAAAAGGGGAGTACTGTCCCTTGTGTTATAGTGACAACAACTGACCTGTTTTGAGTGTAGGCAACTGGACTATGTTTCAACAAACCTGTGTTCCTGTCCCAGCTTTGTCCCAGATTACCTGTCCAGGATTCTGGGGACTAAGCAGTTTAAGCTCCAGTCCTTTTAGATACATCTGCATGTGCATTTATGTGCATATCTGCTTTTGGAAATAATGGAGTGCTTAAATCCTTGCACTTTAGTTTCCTATATGTAAAAAAAAAGGAACACATGTTTTGAATTGAAAGTAATTAATTACTTTAAGATCCTATAGGGACTTGAGGAAGAGCATTGTATCAGATTTTATTAAAAACCAAAAATTAATGGAATGCCTCTTGGGTAATAGGAGTCTTTGACAATGACATCAAGCTAGAAACTAAAACCAGCAGGGAAAGTGTCTAGTAAATAGTGATTTATTGATGGAAAAACAATTATTTTTTTCCTGTGCCTATGAATTCAAATGATTATTTAGTCAGAGCTTGGAAGCAGTAAAGGGACAGACAAGATGTCACCGGTAAAGGGCTTTTCCTTTTTAGATTATCTAGGCACACTGCTGTGCAATTAGACACCACACTAGATGGTGGACAAATACTTGTGTCACAAAAAAGCATAATCTCTGCCCTCAAAAACACAATCCAAATGTGCAAGGAGATGCTCAGGAACACAGAAATTAACTCCACTTTAGCAGTGGAAAGGTGGAACACAGTGGAGGCAAGGCAGCTGCGTGGTGTCCAGGGGAGCTGAGAGGAGCATTTCTACTTGGGCAATCCTTCCCATCTGATGATATCTGTGTAAAAAACTTGTTCTGTATGGAAGCAATGAATCTGTGAATGCTTTAACCTTCATAGACACTGTTTCTTAGACCTACCAAATAGGTTCTATTGGACTTGTATGTGGTATGTCAAGGCCACCAAGTTCTGTGTGGTTGGAATCTTCCCAGGAGCTGTACCAATGATCTGTGTCTCCAGCACACTGAGACTGCATCTGCCAAGTGCATAAGGACACTCCATATTTTGGGGAAAGCCAGAAAACTTAGTATCATTGTAAAATCTGCTCTTTCTTGACAGGCCCAAAGAGTTCATAGAATGTGTCTCACACATTCGTTTGCTGTCCTGGCTACTTCTGGGGTCTCTGACACACAATGTTGTCTGTCCAAATTCTCCATCATCTTGCATGCCTATTCCACTGGATGCAGGTTCACAAATTGCTGACCACCTTATTGTTATTCTGATTGGGTTTCCAGAGCAATCAAAGGTAAGGGATTATGTGTTTTAAGTAGAGATGTGTTTTGTATTGGCCTTTTGGCAAACATTTATTTTTAGTAAGACAAAAGGAGGGATAAAAGCTTAATAAAACCCAGGACCCAGGGAAAGAAATCTCTGTACAGTTTTGCTTACATGCCTAGAAAACTGATGAAATTAGTACACTTAAGTCTGAGGTTTGGCTGTTTCAAAATGTCTGTACACAGGAGTGAGGGAAGAAAAACTAAATTCCAGATTGAAGCTTTAGCAGTGACCATCTCTGTAGCAAATCTCTCAGTTTTTATTCTTGTTGTGTATTTGCATTGGAAAGCATGTAAATAATTTTATAATCAAAATAATTACAAACAGTGGTGATTCAAGCACAACTTTTTTCTTCAAGTTTTCAGGACAAGAAGCGTTATTACAGATTATAAGATGTATGTGACAGTAGTTTAACACAAATATAGCAGCGGTCTTTAACACCAACCAGGTTTTTGTTAGTGACAGAAGAAGAATGACCACACATTTATCTTATACATAAAATTCTCCTTTCTTTCCCTCCACCCAGCCAAGACACTGGTGCTTCCCATCCATTTCCTTGGCCTTTTTTTGCTCTTTCAAATACCTCTTTCCAGTTACCAAGCAACCATTGCGATGTTTGGTGCAGTCGCAATGCCACAGAGCATGAATCCCTCTTGCTCTTGCAAACTGAGAAAACATCTCTGACCAGAAGCCTCTTTCTTGTAATGAAGTGGTTAATGTCCAGCAGTCCTGGAGGCTCAGACACTGTGATATATAACAAGGATTAGCAAGGAGCCATGCCTGAGTACGCAAAAGGAATTCTCTTTCCTTGACTGTTTCCTTGTGACTTTGAGCAGTCCCAGCAAAGCAGAAATGGATGACAGATTAACAGAAGAGATGTAAAATCATGTATTTTGTATGATAACTGTCCTTTCAGGTTCTGAAGTAGAGTCATATGTGCTAGAGCCTTCAGGCCTTCCACTGATTGCCGTGGAGATTTCCGTTAAGAAAGTTTCAGAAACAGTCCTGAATACCTGTTTTACAAAACCAACTTTCTTTTAAAGGGACTGACCTTAATGCCAGGCACTTAGATGACATGGGAGAATATTTGCAAATGCAGTTTTTACAAATATAAACCCATTTTTTAAACATGGAAAAGATGTTATGAAGTGTAGTTGACTTACTAGTTCCTAGTGGGAGGGAAACATGGAAAAGTGAGGGGCAAAACTGCACAGTGGGACACATGACAGAGAATGAAAGCCTCTGCACTGTATCCCAGTACACTTATTTAAACAAACATTTTCTTCTATTTTCTGTTTCTACAGACATCTGTTCTGCACATGTGTTCCCTGTTCCATGCATTTATATTTGCACAGCTCTGGACAGTGTATTGTGAACAAACAGCAGTAGCTCCGACAGTCCAGAATCAGAACGAATTTAGCTTTACAGCAATCCTCACAGCCCTGGAGTTCTGGAGCCGAGTGACACCGAGCATCCTGCAGCTAATGGCACATAACAAAGTGGTAAGTCAGGTGCTGCAGACAGATTTAGTACAGATTAAACTCAGAGGAGGCTTGGCTCTGTTTCAGTGGAATACAACAGGCTATGAATAACATCATAAAGTGACTTTGATGCTTTTGAGAAATTAAAGGGATAGCTAATTAGTAGTGATTTAACCTCACAGTGGGCCTGAAACAGGATCTAGCCAGAATGTACCTGAAACAGCATCAGGAGCTTGAGTTGCTGCTTGTTGGTTTAAGAGCTCCTTGCATCACATCTCATTTTGTATATATTCCTGCTCTTAACTGTGGTCTGTTGTTTTACCTGACTCTGCCTTGCAGCACAAATGAACTGCTCCAGGATAATTCTGTGAATATCCAATTGGTTATTTTTTACCATGTGATGGTGAAAAAACACTCAACTGCTGACAATTGGCCACCCATAATTCACGGGTTACTCATCAAAAATAAGCTACATAAATATCTCTTGAAACATTTTTGAGTAACGAATGACTGGAAGGAGGCATCTCTAGAGATAAGATTTAAAAGGGAAATGTTCACCTTGTCCAGAAATCATCCATACCATTTGCTTGGAAATAACCTTTAAATGTTTGTTTATCCCAAATACTCTCTTCTGTTGGAGCAACTTTGTACAATAAGAACCCAGAGGGCTTCCAGCAGCCCTCTCATAGCTGCTCCTTTGCTTACCCTTGACTGATGATTCTCTGTGCCTGCAGGCTTAGGGTTAAGAGCTTCTTACTGATGGGCAAGGCCTATTGTGTTTTCCAGATAGTCACAACAGGTCAAAACTTTTTAACTGGGATATTCACTAGTAGTTCTGGCTCTGGAGAGCCTGATGTTAGCTTTGAGTGGGAAACATTTTTATACATGGCCCATTCCTCTTAAGTTAGGTCTTAAGGTTTGGGTTTTTAAGGTTTGCTGCTACCAAGGTTTTCATTCCTGGTTTGTTTGGGTTTTCTTTTTTCTTTTTAAATGTAGACCTGCTATGTGTATGGAAATTGTTTTATATAATTCCCCTTTCCCCACGTGAAACATCTTCCATCCCAGGCAGGTATGGACCTTGCCCTTTTACTTGTAATTGCATGGGCTGCAATTGAAAGTCTTAGCCAGTTATTATTTCCTGTGTCTTGTCCATATCAGGCAAGAACCACCTAAAGCTGTCCCTAGATGATATTTTAGCCTCTGTCATCTGGTGGGGTCTCTGTGGTTCACAAGCCATTGCTGGGAACAGTAGATCAGGAAGCTTCTTTGGAAGGAACAGGAAGTGTGCATTGTGTTTCCAACCAGCCAGTTGTTTAGTCAGACACAAAAGCCTCTTGTCAAGCCCTAGGACAAGAACATGACTGGGAAGTCCCAAGTTCCAATCCTTTCTCTGAAAGTATATCATTATGTAGCTTTAGAGCCACAGTTATTAAGCTCTCTGCCACAGCTCTGGCTCTGTGAAATGTAGATAGTAATACTTGCCTGTCTCACAGGGGTGTTGTAAGGTTAGTTAGTATTTGTGAAGCACTTTGAAGATGAAAAGCACAACATAAAAGCTGAGTTTATTATTATCAAGGGGAATTTACATGTAGTTTAGACAGGCACTGTAAATAGTCATTGCTGGCTCAGGATGTTTGTCTTGTACCTGTGAATTTACACAATATAAAACACAAAAAGCTGTCTGCTTCCAAATAACTGATATTTGCATCTGTCATACATTATGATAGAAAATGGAAGAATTATGGACTAGCTGTCAGTTCAAAACAATAAATTGTCTTTTGACGGGGGATAAAAAGATGGGTTTTGTGAGAATGTTAATTTTCAAAGATTAAATAAATAAATATAACAATTTCTGACACACAGATTGATGAGAATTGCATAGCAAAGACATAAAAAACAGTTTATGATGTCTGAAAAGAGCAAAGCCAAAGACAACTTGTTTTGATGTGTGGTAAGAATTAAAATACAGCAAGGGTTGAAATACTTAACAGATAGATGTTACCACATTGGGGTAAAACTAAACAAAGAAAAACATGCCATATGTGCTCATGTAATATTTAATCTTGTGTGTCAGTGGTTAATAAACTGCCTAGCAAATACAGGAAGATCCTTCTTAGTGGCTGTTGGCTTATGTTTCTACATTGTTGTGCTGGATAGTAATTTGGTTTTGTGCTTGATTTTTCTTTTCCAAGATGGTGGAAATGGTTTGCCTGCATGTGATCAGTTTAATGGAGGCTTTACAAGAATGCAACTCTACTATCTTTGTAAAGGTAGGCATACCATACCATGAATATTTATTAAATGATACTGCCTGATTATTCTGATTTCTAAATGTATTGTCTCGTGCTTTCCCTCCCACTCAAAAAAAGAGAGAGTGGAAGAAACTGAGGTTGAATGCTAATGCCACAATATACCCTAGCAGAGCATACTGAAAAATAAAATCCATGCTAAGAAGACCAGACCACAGTCTCAAACTCAAGTTCTCCTGATTTTTTTTTTAAATGAACATCTAATCTACTTCCTCTTTCCATTGCCAATAATGTCAGTAATGATCTTATTCCTCTAATAGGCACAACTAATGTCACTGACTTTGAGAACCTCTAGGTACTGCCTGAATTTTCAGCCATTCTGTATGTTTTAATTATCATAGGTCCTTTGCAGATCTTCTCTGTGTTCTGAGCCTCACATTCTTTTAGGTGGATAACAAAAACTTTTTGCCACATTGGTTTTCTTGTTATTATATGTGTATGAGTTGTTTCTTTGGAAATCCACAGTCAGTCTTCCATTGGTTATCACAGTGTTTGCAGAAGGGTTGAGGTAGTCTCATAAACATAAATCAATTTTACTGTCCTTTTTTATGTTTTCCCAGTGCAAGAGCATTTCCACATAAGTAGTTAAGGTTAATATAGTTCTTCTGTTGCCATAAATGAAATTTCTGACTATTGCTTTACTCCAGTGTTTTATGAGCAAGCAAGAATTGAAAATAAAGTAGCTAAAATTGAAGGTCTTTATGTCAACATGAAAGCATTCACACTCACTGTGAAAATACAGATTTGTAATGGCTTGATTCACTGCAGAAATCTGTCACTAAGGGAGGTTAAAGTGATTATGGCTCTGTCTGAAAGACATATGGGCTTCTCTTTTAGCCAGGCCAGGATGTTCAGAGTTTGACAAAGATGAAGACTGGCTTTAAAGCTGTGGAAAGAGTGGCCTTTAGGGCCAAATCCCTGTCACAAATCAAATGAATGCTTTCAGGGGGTTATGTTTGAGAGCATATATCAATACAATGCTAAGTCAGGTTAAAAGGACATTGTTGTTGCTATAAAATCAAGCTCTTAAAACTGTGGAACTCTGAGTTAAGGTGCTAAGCTTTCATGTTTAGTGGGTGGGAGATGGAAGAGAAGAATTTGAGTGACCAAATCCCCTTTACTCAGACCTAAGGTGAAATCCTGCATGAACAGTATGCGTGCATAACAGTACTGGAGGATTCATAGTTCCAGATTACTATTTTTTTTCCTGAGCTAATTGATTGTAAAAATATTTATTGTAGATCTGAAAAATAAGAGTCATGATTTAGGTACTTACTGTATGTTTGAAGTCCTTCAGAGATGCAGCGGTGCAAAGCTTATTCACACAGGAACCAGTGAGCTTCTCTAATTAAAAAAAAATCAGATTTGAGACAGTCTGTTCTTCAGTGAAGAAGTAACTGTGAAATGAAAGTGTTGAACTTTTCTCCTGCTTTTCTGTGTCAGAGGAACTGGTAAAGTGGCCATACCAGCTTAGGCATTGGTGTTGGAAACCAGTACCTTGCTGGTCACATCTTTGACCATCAAATGTATCTCTGAGGAACTTGGGGGCCTACAGTGAAGACAAAAACAGCTCAAGGCCTGTTGCAGAGACCCAAAGGTTTTGGGCAGCCCCAGCAGCTGCTGTGTAGCTTTTTAGAGAGCTGGACAGGCAGCAGATTTGGAGAGCCAGAACAGCACCGTGACCAGCCTGTTCTACAGCCTGGTTTCCCTTTAAAAATTAAACTGGAATCAATATAGTTCTGTTGAAAATATAAACTCAAAAAATTTGATAGTGTCTGACAGCACTCTGTTCTTCCAGCTGTTCTTTCTGACTAGTGATTTATATTCTTCCTTTGTGAAGAAAAGGCTGGCTGAGGATTAGTTAACAAAACTCAAGTGCTTCCATAGAAATGTCTTCTTGTGTGACTTATCTATCTGGCAGCTGTAACACTAGAGGGTTTGCTTGCTTGTGTGAGCAGCAGAATGTTCATTTCCTTGAATATGTCCAGACCTTGCAAGACAGAACTGGTGCTGGAGGACAAAGATCTGTATCTGACCTTAGACTTGTCCAGAAGAGATATTGATAAAAGCTAGTTTCCATGAGTGCCCTTTACAGTCAGTATTTTTGGACATGATTCATCTTGATCTATTTTAGATACTTGCTTTGGGACAAGATGAACTGAATGTGAAGTGCTTGATTCTCTCAGCTGACTATAAAAGTTGTCCAGAGAATTGGTTCAGATGCAGAGGGGAATCCTAAGTTTTCTACCTGGCTTCCCTTCTTGCTTGATGTACTTCTGACACCAGTCCTGCCACCACTGGCTAACTCCACAGGGACTCCATCAGACATAATTGTCAGGGATGTTTTGTTGATGGCAGTGGGGTGTGGAGCATGGCCTCTCAGACCTGTTCCCTCCTCACCAAAAACACACATTGGGATTGTGGTCAGTGCATCTTATTAAGCACTTCATTAGTGTGAGAGCCCATGGAAGGATGTACAGAGCTCACACATCTGCTGCATCTGGCTGTGTTCCAGCTGTTTTGGCATTCATCTGTCTGTAAATGCTGAGGTTTGACTATGGTTCTTCATGTGATAGACTAAGTAATGAGTCCTGACAGAGTTGCATATGATTCTCCAGCAAAAGAGCACTGAAATTGAAACAATTATCATTCCTTGCACAAGGGAAACAGCGCTTTATCTAATGTTGTCAATAGTGATTAGGTTTAACTTGCAGCTCCAGTAGCATAATTGGCAAATTGCAAATTTTAATGCCATTTGGAGGAACATTTCAGAACAGTAACCTCAATGGTTAAATTAATATTGAAAAACATGAATACTTTTGCTAGAAATGTCTCTCTGGCTTTCATAAGGTTGTCATGTTACACTTCCTCAGAAGTAAAAGTTCTCTGAAGAGCAGGAGTCTGAAATACATATCACTGCAGTCCAATCACAGCTGACAAATTTGCAGACCTCCTCACCTTGTCATTCTGGATAGCTTTTTACCTGTGCTCCCCAGCCTACAGAATATCTCACATTCTGCAGTGAAGCACTGATGTGACTAGTGGCTTAAAAAATGTTGGTTACCATTTAAATGTATGACCTGTTATTAAGAACTACTGCTGCATTTTTTTTTCATTTCTTGATGTATACCTCACCATGCAAAATGTTTAGTCTGTTTGCTCCAATATTTCTCACCTGCACATACAGAAACACCCTTACAAGGAAAGTAGTAAGTGACTTCCTGTAACAAGTTTAATTCTGTATTATCATCATTACCTTAAACAGGATATCAATAATTACTACTGGTGATTCATCAAGCTACAGACAAGGGAAACTGGCTTCTTTACATCTGAGAGTTACCTTCTCCAAGTACTTAAAATAACCACATTTTTAGATTTGTTTTTCAGACCATGCCAGTTCAAATGGCTAAATGCATTAGATGTATCCTTCTCTGTCTCACAGTAAATGTAGCATGTTTACAGTCACTTGTATAATAACAAAATGCACCTCTTCTTGCAGCTCATACCAATGTGGTTGCCAATGATACAGTCAAACCTAAAGGTAAGCTGTTTCTAGTGCCTTATCCTTTTATTGAAGTGTATAATACATTTCTGTAAATTCTGGAAATAAGATGCATGAAAATAGATAATTGTAGCATATGCAGTTGAGATGAAGCTCTGAAGTGTGAGCATAGATAGAGCATCATTTGCTGAGACACTTGCCCTCTAGTCAGTACTGCTCTCCTTTTCCCTTCTGGAACATTTTCCTCTACCCAGGTTCTGCACTGGGGCCTTTCCTTGCTATTTACTGAGATGGGTTGTTCCCTGAGCTGTGGTTTTCTTAATGCCTTAGGCTTGAGAGTTCCCTGCTAAATCAATGTTGGGACTCTTGACTGAGGAGATAGATTTGGGTTCTAAGGAAGATATTGTGGGCCTATTTGCTTGGGTAAAACTACTATCTGGCCCTCTTTGTAAGGGAGAGGAAGGTGGATCAGTGTGGTTTGTGAGTCAAGAGATTTTTGGTGATGAGAATAAAAGTTTTGGAGTTGGTCTCAGTATGGAGTTGTGTCTGTAAACACATTTGCCTTCCATGGCAACACCACAGGGCAGGATGTGGAAGAAAGAAATTTGACATGGGGCAGTGTAAGAAACTCCCTGGCCAACAAACCAATACCCTTCACATTGCTATATTAATGTACACGTTAAAGGTAAGAAACTAAAGGTTTTGCATCATTTCAACAGCATTTATCTGCTGGACTTCAGCTCCGCCTCCAAGCCATCCAGAGCAATGTCAACCATCACAGCCTGAGGGTGTTACAGGGGTCAGGACAAATGAACAACAGCTCATCTGTGCTCCGCAAGTGGCTGCAGTGTACCCAGTTTAAAATGGCTCAAGTAGAAATTCAGTCATCAGAAGCTGCATCTCAGTTTTACCCTTTATGATTCATGTAGTTTGTTCCAAAATATTCATTTTTTAGCCTAGCAATAACAGGGTTAGAGCTGTAAAAGACCTTTTGTATAAATCCGTATACAGAGTATATACTGTATCTACACTTTTTAGCCTAGGACAGATTGTGAAAAAGCTTATAATGGGTGAAGCTAAGAGCCTGCTCCTGCCAGTTTATAATTACAGTTACTCAGGATCAACAGGTTCTAAGTCTGCCTTCATGAACATGGATTGGACTCCAGTCTGTCATATTGTACATATCTCTCTGATCATTGAAATAACCTGTTCTTAAATGTTCCTTTACATTATTTTTGAAGCTAAAACAAAAATCACTTTTCTTTAACTTCTATTTTTTTTAAAAATAGAATTGTGGGTATTCACAAACATGGAAGTGCTGTGTTGCTATTTTTTGACAATTACAAAAGAAAATAGGGTTTTTAGGAACCTTTATATAAGTTTTTAGGGGGGAGGTTTTTGGTTTTGTTTTGTTTTGTTTTTTTAAGATTCACAGCTGGCAATGCAATAAAATCTGTCACTATAAAACAGTAATGTTCTAATGAGGCTTTTTGTCATCATCTTCTGGGAAAACAGCAGCTTGTAAGGAGAGTTGTTATGAAGTGCACTTAGAAATTAGGTTGTTAAACTGTGCCAATTAATTTGTGGTTTTTTTCAGTACATTTTCCAAAACTGCCAGGTCTGATTTATTATTTTTTGAAATACTGCTTTTACTTCATTGATTCTATGCTGCTCTTCTTTGTAGGTTTCATAGAAGCCTCTTTAACTTTGTGACTACTCTGTTGTATTCTTCTGTCGATACTTGTATACAGTGCAATTAAAAAGATATCCCAAATCTATTCTTATTGATGTCTACAGAATTTATGTTGCAGACTTCAAGAGGAGCATGATTTGACTTGTACTTTTGCATAATGATACTTACAAATTCCAGCATTTGCATACTGTTGCATACATGATGTTTAATAACAGATAGATTTTAATATCATTAGGAGACTCAGCCAAAGCCCATTGGAATATAAGGAGAATCAATTAACTCAGTGGATTTTACAAAAAATCTTGAAAGCATAATGATTTACCACCTCTTGTAATAAATACTTAAATCTGTGCAATCCCACAGTCTGTTGTATTTTCTGTATTTATTCTGTAATGCACTGATTAGAAAAAAAATTAAGTTGTATATTGGAATGGTATTAAATTCCTAGTCTTTATTACCACTCTTACAATGTGCCTGAGTATGTTTCAGGTTTTGTGAAGGGTCAGTATTCCCTCAACGCATTTACTAAAATAAAAATGGAAATGTTTGCCGATATGCCATTGAAGTACCCTTACACTTTACAAAAACAACAAAAATAAAACCAAACCAATGAAACAAAGAACAAACAGTAAGGCATGTGCTAGCTTGCTTAAAATATGCCCCTCTATGTGCTTTCAGTGGAAAGAAATGGATTTGGCTAATCTAAAACTGAAAGCAACCTAAAATGATCTACATGGAGTCTGGGGATGAAAGAACAGTAGGAGTAAAAGGGAATGAGAGAGCCCCTCCCACTGAGTCAAGATTCAGAGTGGACCCCCTTGCCAAAGTGAGTCCCAGACACATCCAACAGTTTTTGGCCTAAAGGTTTTAACAGCACTTAATCAATAGCCTAATTTAAACAATTTAATGAAGTATTCTACAAACACACCAAGTCCCTTAGAAGCCTATTTACTACACCTAACATGCTTAAGAATCCAAGAGAGAGCATTCACAGTACCCTTACTACAGCACATTCCCACTCCCCATGTGCATGCTAAAGGGTATGTCCCAGGTCCTTGTGAAAGATGCCCCTCGGGTTCAGTGAACTACTCACATTGGGTGGCTCTGCATCTTCTCAACAGCTGGTGGTGAAAGTGAGCTTCAGGGGGTGGGAGTAGCAGCCCAGGCTCCAGCAGCAGCACCTGCTCAGAGGGTGGTGGCCTAAGGAGCCTTTCTGAGATCATAGTGTGGCTGAGCAGGAGCAGGGAGGGGGATGCACCAGCATGGCATGCTCTTGGGCTTGGAGCAGGTTTTTCTCAAGTATTAACTGCCTTTCTTGCATCCTCCTTTCATGATCTTACCTCTTGGGACTCTTAGCTCTCTTGTGTCATATTTATTCCCCATACTGTGTGCATTAATATACAGATATTTCAGAGGGGTGCCCAGCAGGATGTCCTGAAGGGACTTTGGGATTTTCTCAATAATGATTCCCTGTAGGCATTTCATTGCTCATCTGCAGAATGCTGGTGGTTGAGCCATGTTTTGTTGATTTTGGGATCCCTTCCTTTCATCCCAAGGTCTGTCACTCCCTCATGGGGGGGCAGTACCATGCTGAGAGGTAGGCAGTTGGAACTTTGGACAAAAAGGATCTGTGGCCTGTGTTTTCAGTGGGACTCTCTCCTTCCATCCCTCAAGTGTGTCTTCTTCAATCTTGTGTCTGCCACACAGGTGATACCTTTGCTAGGTAACCACATTAATAGAGGGCCCAGGTGTAGCAGTGGGGTCACCCTACTGAAATGGAAGTGCTGTTGGGCCCTTGAAAGTGGGACGTGTAGGAGAGAGATTTTTGTATTTTGATATGGTGTGATCTGGTGAGTTTGGAAGACAACTGAAAGACAAGGAGAGGGAGGGAATTTGACGCCCTGGGGTGTGAGGTGGATGAGGTCAGATGGGTGCAATGGGAATTATGGAAACCTAAAGGATGAAGAGATGATTTGCAGGAGAAGAGCAGAGCCTGAGAAAGCTTGTTGTTTGTTAAAACTCCTGCTGGACAGGAGAATCTATGATCAGGCATCTCAGTGGATAATGCATGGAAGCAACATGGTGAAAGCCCTTTTCCTGCCTAGCAAAATCTGCTTCACAACATCTATGTTCAGACTGGCAAAATTCAAAAAGAATGCAAATACAGTGGTGGGAAGTTATTAAAATTAAACACAAGCCAAAGACAGACCTGCTGAATCCAGGTCTTTAAACCGTTTAACACTGTGGGAATTGAGATTTGGTTTCAGCTCTGGGTTTAGAGATAAGAGTTGGTCACAGAAACTACTCCCGTGTTTCAACATAGGATTTAGTATGTATCTGTCACTGATTATAATTAATATGGTTCTTATGGAGCTGTTATGCCTAGGCAAATTAGGACTGCAAGTTACTAAGAAGCTGCTTTAGTATAGGGGATATAGCCTGGAAGATGATAGGACCAATGATTAGGGGTGTTTGACTAATAACAACAAATAACATGGGGCTTGACCAGATATGTGTGGTTTAAGACTTAAGGAAAATCTTTGAAGTGCACTCTAGGGATCTTCAGAAGTACAGAAATCTGCATTAGTAGTTTTTTAAAGCACTGTGAAATGTATCTTTACAGTGCCTGAGGTCAATATACAACTCAAATGAGTCACTCACATTATCTCTCTGAAATAACCCAGAGCAGCAATTCTTTATATTCTGTAGGAAGATTAGGAAGTAAATAACATTTGGTGTTCCCTGAAAATGCTACCAAACAGCAGCAGCAAATCTCTCTGCTCTGCCACGCTCCTGGCGTGGCTGTGTCTCTGGGTGTGTGTCAGCAGGAGCAGAATCCATCCTCTGTAGGATCACAGAGAGATGCCATTCAGGAACAGTGTTTAGTCTCCTGTTGCAATAAGCTGCTTAAATCAACGCTTGTTACCAGGCCTGACCTAGTAAAAGAATTAATTTAGTGTGTGCTGAACTGTGAAATTCCCAACAAGAAGGGGCACTTTGGATGCAGCAATGGTTAAACCCCCACTACTGCTGGGTTACATAACCCGTGTCCTGAGCGCGAGGTCAGTGTCTGCATGGGCATCTCCAGGGGCTTTCCTCTGCCTCTGGAGAAAACCTCAGCCTGAGCTACACGCAGGGTCACACAAACAAAGGCTTTTACAGCACATCACTTGCTACCTACATACATGCCTTATCTTATAGGTAATGTTTCTGCAATATGTCATTACAGCCGTGGCAGTTCAAAGGCCTAAAAGCACAGTTGGTTTTCTGGCTTTGTTTTCCGTGCTATGACAGCAGTCAGTGTGCTCTAGGACTGACGAACGTCCTGAGACAGAAGATGTCTCTGAACTCTGGCCTGCAAAGCCTCCTTTCAAGCTGGATGAAGATTACCAGAGCCCAGGGCTGTTTGTCTTTGCTAGCATGTCCCGGAAAAGAGTTCTGCAGCCAAGAATCCTGTGCTATTCCCCCAGCTGCACGCAGCTCTGGGAGAGTTCTATCCACAGTTTTTCTTGTTGCCTCTTAATGTGACTCTTGGACAAAGCTGAAATTTTTTTTTCAACAGGATCTGAATCTTGATTGCACAAGAGCTGCTTAGTCAATGATGTGAGTCTTCAGCTGAGCAGTCTGCCTGAAGTCAGGCAGAGGCAACAGCACTACAGTTTGTTGGGCTTGATGCAAATTTGAAAAGAAAGACTCTGCATTTGTCACTTGGTTTCTAACTCTGAATTATTTTATTCACTTCTGCCTCTCCCTGCTGAGCACAATTTCAGCTGGAGTCTGAGCATCAAGGGACAGTAGTGAGAATAGCCATCGAAGGACAAGATGTTCTGATGCTCCCCAGCTGCCAAGTGATCAGGAAGAGAACCTGAATCCACCCTTGGCATTGGCCTTCCCAGGGTTTGCTGATGGGGAGTCAGTGGCCACCATTGGAAATGCCTCAGGCCAAAGAACAGAAGGCCACATGACAAAGAGTCCTGGCCCACCTGGTGACCCGCTGTGCCTTAGTCCTGCAGCTGTGGACTGGGGGTTCCAGCTATCCCTGTGTGTGGTTTGTGAGCCATAACATGTCCAAGGAGAGGGAGATTGTGAAGAGCTGGCAGAGCCTGGGAAGAGTGGCTCGTTTCTCATCTGTGCTCATAGAGCTTCAAAGGGAAAAGTGGAACCCATGACTCAGTCAACAGAAGTCTACATTGTGAATTATTTTACAGTATTTTGCTGGATTTGATAGATACCAGAGGGCTTTCAGCCAACTGGCAAGCAGCCTTCAGTGCAGTGCCCCAGGTAACCTGCTCTGACACTGCATTTAACCAGCTTCCCATCAAACCTGACAAGCCATGACTTGAGCTGGGAGGCTCTAAGTTTGACAGACACCATGTAATGCTAGGTCAGTTTTTTCAAGGTGTAATTCATTGGCTGGACAACATAACTGTTATGGCTGTTCTGCAACTTTAAATCCTTTCAGAAAGGCATAATAAGGCCTGTGACGTTTGACACACAGAATAAAAAATTTATAGGTAATGGATTTTTTAGACATATTAGCTTTTGTGGCAGCTCCACTATTTTTGGATGAAGTCAAATTGATTGCAGTGAAGTACTTTACAAAAGGTTTGTTACACCTGTGAATCCTTGTCATGCAGGAAAGTATCAGTAAAACAGAATATAAAGGACCATCACAAAAAGAAATAAATTATTTCTTGAAACTGTCACCTAATTTGCACTGCTAACAAAATCCTGTGTACACAGTGTTGATTTGTGATATCCAAAGCAAGTACAAAATGCAGTTTTACTGAAGTCTACAGAGAGGCACAATTGGTTCCTGTTAGGGATCAAACCCCTGTTTATAGCTCAGAAGGAGCAAGGATTGATGTGATGTGACCACAACAATATGTGTTTCAGGTGCTTGTGGATTCCAGGGAGTTGTCACATTACACTGCTAATCTGATGCAGCCATGATTTGGTCTTCTTCCTCCAGATACATTTATTCAACACCAAGTGTTGCCATCATTGTGCAGCCAAGCCAACAGTGGAGGTTTCCTTCTGAGTCACGCCTGTGTGTGCCACGTTTGTTCCCCCGTTCTCGCCTCTTGGTTTACTCTGACCACACACAGCTCAGAGCTCAGCATTTTTCTAAATCATCTTAGTCTCCAGGAGCTGCAGCTCAACTGTTGCTCAGGAGATCCTATTAACTGTACCTGACCAAAGCATTTTCCAAGCCTTTCAAGAATAAAATCATGCTATTGGCATTTTCTGCCCTGTGATCACTACCCTGAAGACACCGATGCTGTTCAAGTATCAGATATTTGTCTGCTCTGTGTGTCACTGGATAACAGTAGCACAGACATGTTTCCAAGCTTTCCTAGGAAGAATGTTAGAGGAAATTTTACCTCTAACAAAAATTATTTTACCAACTGATTTTCCTAGGCCAGCCTTTAAATTTAAAATAGTTTATTTCCTTTCCCTTGCCCCAGACCCTCTATCAGTCCCAACATCTATGCCTGGATCCCAGTCAGAACTTTCCCAGCCCATCTCTAATGATTATTTAAGATCCATTAAGGGTTGTGAGGGTAATAAAGGCTATACAAGCCAGGAAGAAGATGTGCTTCCTACTGATTATATGAAATTCAACTTATGCATCCACAGCATTTACAGATAAAAATTTCCATGCAGAGATTGCCTTCTTTGGCACCTTTTCTGCAGTAATATTTATCTGTTTCATTATAACTGCTTTAGTATTTTTTAACATTTCTGTCAAAATTAATTGCAGCTGATTCACCTAATGTGTACTAATTTGCAAATTAATTCTATTAACTGAATTAGGCTTAACTGATCTGTGTTGTCCAATTGTTCATCTGACTCACCCATCCACAGACAGGAGGAGTAGCCTCAATGGGTTATTGTTCTGTTCTTTTGAATCACAAACCAGCTGCTAGTTTTCCCCAGCTGTGAGGCTGAGCTCAAACATTAGGGCAGCTGAAGATGCTTCACTCCAAATGAGAGGATTAGATGCAGGGAATTTAATGCTGCCTCAAGTGTCACAAGGCAGTGCAGAATGACATGGCTTGGAAAACACAGCAGCATTTCAAGGCTCTGTTTGGTCACAGCTTGAAAGTGTTTTCCTGTGTAATGTGACATCTATCCTGGGCTTCACAGTGAGCATTACAGGGCTACTCTGAACGTGTTAAGGGGAGCAGGACAAACAGCCAGGTCTCCTTATGGCCTCTGTTGATGGAGCAGCCTCAAGTATGACACAATGATACTCCCTCACAATTCAAAACAAGAAGGGGTTTGGTGAGGTTTTGGTCTCCCTCACCTCTTCATGAATGCACACAGCATGGCCTGTAGGGACATGAAGACTTAAGGAGGAGTCTTCATGCTCCTGCCCTGTTCCAGGTGTGAGTAGGAAAGATCACACTAAGATGCTTTGGGATGTGTAGATGGACCTGTGCCAGTCTGAGGCTTCCCTGACCAACTTTTCCAGCAGAGAAACCTGGATTTTAATTTTAGCCAGAAGTTAGTTTTCAAGTAAGTGATAGCATCTTGGGGTATTTAAAATGCAGCTCTAGTAAAGGGTAGTTCCAGAGATTAGGAAATGAACCTTTAATGTTGGGATCTTGACATCCCTTGCAACTAGTTTTACTCTTTGCCATGGGAGAGCTATTTTGGCCTGTACCTTGAGCAGAGGGAAAGACAGCAGGCATCTCAAATACATCTGTATAGTCTGAGTTGAGGTTAGAGCTAAATCTAAGAGGCTAAGAGGCTTTTGTCATTGTTCCAGTGCAAAAGGAGCAGCTGATCTGAGACACAGACAATGTGAAGGATCCTGGCATCATTGAATAAAAACCCTAAATATGATTTCTCTTAGTTTCTCTAAGCCAACATCATCTTACCTAAGCTGCCACCTGCTTCTGAAGTGGATCCAAATCTTATATGGCCTCCTAAGTCCAACACTAGTAATCTCAGTAAAATATTAATTTTCAATGCTGCTATCATATGAAAAGTTGAAAGTACCAGTGAAGTGTATTGATTTTTAAAAGTGAAAATTAAGTCTCAAGGGAGTCTGGCTAGCTCAGAAGGTTGTGTAATGCACTGATGGACCTGACAGCCATTGCTGTCTCCAGAAGAGAATGGTGGCTCACGCCTGTAGAATGTTCCTCACTTGGCACACTCTCAGGGAGTACAAGCCTTGACCCGTAGAGTTTTCTGGGCATTCATCTCAAAGGGATCAGGCATTTGAAAATCATTGCAATTCTGGGCTAAACACCTTCAGTTCTTGATACTTAGATATTTTTGTTTGTTTGTTTTACAGGATGTTCTGTTGCTGAAAATCTTCTCTCTTTAAGAGCTTTAATAGAGATGGATAGCAATTTAAGAACTGAATGAGGGAAAATATATCTTCATCATTGAGAGAATTGATTTACAATTTTTGAGATCAAAAGTGTATTTCAAATTCAATGATTGCTTATCTTCCTTAGTATTTGAGCAACATCTACATAGCTCAGAGAAAATGCAGGAGGGATCCCCAAAGTGTCTTTGAAAATACCATTGTTTTCTGCTCTGAATACTTCAGGAGCTTCTCAGAACAACTTTTTAATTAAAACAAAAAAAATGTACTACTCACCACAGAACTGAAGTGGCCTCCTCTTTGCCTTCTAAATAGGAATTATGATTTCACCTCCTTCATCACCACTTCTACTAAGCAAGAATCAAAAGCAATCAAGTCTGAAAGACCATAGGAATCTCAAATTAATACAATCAGCCTGCCAGTGGGGAGTCGTCTTCTGTTTTTTTGGTATAAAAATAGCAAATAATAATGCCAAGTAGGTCCTATTTATTTTATTTTATTTTTTAAGTTTTTATTGCCACTTGCTTCACACCATTAAATGCTTGGAAGAAAGATGCAGTAACTGCAGCTATTATGGTTAAACTTTAGATGAATGTACTTGTCAGAATGTAAATGAAATCCTATATCACTTTGCTCATTTTGTTTTGTTTTCCCCATCCTAAATGAAATTACACAGAATTAAATTTTTGAAGCATGACCATTGCACAGAGAATTATTCAGCTAAGATCTGGCCACCTGCAAGAGGTTGTCTCCTCCCTCCCCTTAAGCTTGTTATTTATTGTCTCTGTTACTAATTAGGTTTCCTGACTTAAACTTAGTTTGCAGATGATGGATTTTAAAGAATATTGTAAGGGACAGGACATCAAGGTCAATATTTGAAATTGGCAGAGAAGTAACCTTCAGAGGGCTCATGCTCTGTGATAGCCCAGGACAGGGAGAGGCTGTGAGCTGAGTGGACAGTCTTGTTAGTGGCATTTGTTGTTTGAGGTTTTTTTAGGGGTTTTCTGGGGGTTTTTGGTGGGGTTTTTTTTGTTTCACCCTTAAATCACAGCATGCAGCAAATAGCACTTCTGGTAGTGACACCATAGTTATGAAAGTCAAACCCCTTACACACCTGGTATGTGAAGGGCTTCCCCAGGCATCTGGGAAATGCTTCCAGGGTGAAAAACTGGTATATTTTCTTGCAATCTAAAGGTAAACTGAGAAGGAGCACAAGGGAGAGAGAGGCACTATAAGCATTTTAGGTAAACATTGACTGCTTTATTGCTGACTGAAAATTTAGAAAGAAGCTTTGCAGGGCTGAATGGAGAAGAGTCATAATTGGATCCATGGCTAATTCTGCAGCAGTGAGGTGCAGTAGCAGCTAATCTTTCATATGTATGAAATGGAAAATTCCTCTTCAGTCCACTTCTGGTGCTAGATCTACTTTAAATAGATATTTTCTCCTCCATTAGAACTAATGACTTCATTACAGTCTCTTGCAATGTAAGGCACTGCTTGGAGCAAAGAGGGTGATTGGAGTATGGTCCTCCACTGGTTCATGGTTCAGGGCATCCTCTCAGGAGCAGAGTTTCACCATTTGCCCTGTGGGGGCTAGGAATCATAAGAGGAATATTCTCCAAGAATGAGGCCAGGGTGAAAGAGCAAAAATTATTTGAGACTATATGTACGTTTGGTGGAGTCTCTCTTTCTGACAGATCTGAGCTGTTTGTTCAAACAGACTGGACAGTTTCCTTCCCTGACTGATGTGGTGGTGCCAGAATTTTTCTTCTTTGACTTCTACAGTACTTTTCCTTTTGATGTGACAAATTGAGGCTCTAACTTGTGATCAGCCCAGAACTGCTCAGGCAGTTGGATTAGATGATCATTGTAGGTCCCTTCCAACAGAAATAATGTATTTTACTGTATTGGATTCTATTATATTTTATTGTACTCTATTCTAGATCCAGGGTGCCATGTCCAGGGCTGGGAATCTGTGATGATTGTTGCTGGAGGCTTTTATTCCAGCATCAGCTGCCATCACAAAGATACACAAACTCTTGGCTGCCCCTTCTAAGGCTTCTATAAGACTTCTTCCTATGAAATGCACGTGGCTGGGACTAGAGCCTTGAGAATCTGCCCTAAGAAATCTAATAAGTTGTAATAGTTATGACTCATTCATATACAAAGCTATAGCCAGGATGACAATCTGAAACAAACTTGGAATCACCATTCAGCTGGTTTACAGAATATTCCAGTAACTCATGCAGAACTGACAGAACAACCCAGGTATTTCGGGGGGGGGTTTGCTCCATACTTGCCTGTGATATCTTGGTATTTATCTATGCAAAATTGCTATTTTTCACACTGAGATAAAGTGGACGGAATCACTAATTTCAATCACTCTTACATTAGTAATAATCCAGCTCTCCCCAGCAGGTTGATTAGGTACCCTGGATAAGACAGCAGTAGGATCTGCTGTGACAGGAGAGAGTGACTGCTGAAACACTGCAGTCCATGGAGGCAGTTCATTGGGAAATGTCAGCAGTGGCTGAGATGGAAAGGATGTGTTTGAGAGCTCAGAAGCTAATGATGGGACACGCTTCTTGCTACAAGAGAAAGCAGAGGACTTGGAGTAATTGTTGCTGTTTTTATTCCAAGTCACTGCTCTTTATTGGATTAGCCAAGCTAAAATCCCCTCTAAATTAATGCTCAGGAACAAAACATTTGTAATAAAAGAAATAATATTTACGTAATTAAATTTGTTTGTCCTCAAATTATCTGATCTTCTTTGCTGTCACAGAGAGCCATATTTTAAAATGTGCATCCTTTGATACTACATTCAATTCCAGCATATACAGCTTCAAGTTGTCACTGAAGTACTGAAACAACCATGTTATGCTTTTGTGAGGCAAGCTAAATAAGGGACTTGTATGGATCTACTCTGTAATATACAAATAGGGAAAAAATGGTTTCATCTGTGGTGTTCATTGAGATACAGTGATTACACTGACTCTAGTCATTGTCAGCAGCCAAATTACCTTCATGGGAATGCCCTGGGATAGAGAGGTCTGACTTCCATCTTCTTGACCCCAGACTAGCACCAGCCTTAGACAAAGCATCTGTGTCTCAACTCCTTTGTCATACTGCAAGGGAGGTAAGACTGGCCTCCATCAGAGCAATTGTATGAAAATGAGATTTTTATTTGTAAAGCCCTCTGAGAACTGTCAAAGGAACTTACCCACCCCCTTGTCTCTGTGTAAAGATCTGTGCACAAAAGATGGTTCAAGAGGAATTTGAAGACCCCAAGAGGTGGAGATCTAAGGTAGCTAAGGTGTCTCAATGGGTCAGTGGAGGAAATTCTATATGGACCAGTAAGCAAAATAAATAAAGTCAAACCAAGCATCTGTTAGGCAGTTTTTAGTAGATTCCAGTACTTCTAGAGAGGACATTACCCATTCAACAAAGACATAAACTTTTTCTGCATGTGATACCTGACTTGGAGGGCATATCAAATTAAATTAAAAAGTAGATTACCTCACATATCACATGGGGCAGAAGATATTTAATTTATTGAAACTCTGCAGATTGCATCATGTTTTGAAATTTAGAAGTGAACTTATAGTCTAGATTGAATCTGACTGTACTTCATGCCAAAAAGACTGATTATAGCCTAAGAAGGGCAGTTTGATATGTTTTCATAACAATATTTTGTTAGTGTTAATAGGAGCCAAATGCCAAACAGAAGATTAATTGAAGCAAGTCAGGGAAGAGCTGAAGTTTGGCTGGGAAGTCCTTAATGAGCAAAATACAAATTGTGCATCACTGTCAGTGATAAAGACCCATAAACATTTCTGGGTTGCAATATTTCTTCCTCTTATGAAGAAAAGAGACGTTATTAAATTTAAACAAAGGGGAAAATTGGGAAAGAAAGGTCTTAGTAATAAAAGGCAGAAGGAGGAAGCAGGACAGGCTGTTGGACTAGTTTGCATTTTCTCTAGAGAGATGGTTTTTAGTGTTCTGAACATCTGATGCCTTCAGTGCTTTGTATTACTGGCATCCTGGGCTACCAGTGCTCATTCATGACATGGCACATTCCTGATCCCTTCAGGGTAATTCATATGCCTGAAGCAGCTCCTTGCTATGTAGGACACTTGCCTGTGATACAGGAGAGGAACATTAAGTTGCTGCTTCTGCACAAGGGAGTTGTAGCCCATCTTCCTCCTGAGGAGTGTGAGCAGTCCCTCTTGTGGGGCAGAATTTGCTGATTGGGAAAGTTCTGCTAAAAATCCAAACTTCCTCACTCCTTCAAAGGTTTGAAATGCAGTTACCAACCACCCCAAAATACCAAAAAGATGGAACTTTGCAAATACCAGACCAAAATCCAGTGCTATTATTCAGCAGTTATCAGCAGTGGTAACAACTTTGGGTTGGGCAATGGAGTGAGTTCAAAGCATGAGGGATGGCAGAATCCGGCCCATAAAGGCAACTCAGTCTGCATTTTTTATCCAGATACATAAGAAAATTGGGGTTTTTGGGAAAAAATATTCCTGCTTAGAAAAGTAGACATTTTAATTTCCTTACATTTGATGAGGTGTTTTAGTTAAAGGTTAAGGCTTATATAAAATTCTGACCCTGCAGAAAATATTTTCTCCTCAGATCCAATTTCTACTCAATTTTCCTCAGCAGAACAACTTCAGGCCTTGCATGGCAGAAGAGTGACACCTGTGAAGCTTCAGTGGCAGGAAGCAATTAGCTTAGCAGAGATGTCACAGGGCACCTTGCTTGCAGGCAGGTGTGTAGAGTAACAATTCAGAGACAATCAGGTGAAGTCCAAATCAGGCAACTTCTTGATCAATGAAAAAATTGACTCAGAAAATTAAATTTCTAAAAGTCAAGCTTGGTCATTCATCTTCTATAAAGCATGATGGGGTAGGAAAAGCAATAGAAAAGAAGCTCTCTGGCCTCTGAAGGCCTGCTCCCTGCTCTGCAGGATTTCCTGCTAAGTGCCCTTGGTGCCAGCTCTTGCAGGTGTGTGAGTCTGTGTTGGAACAATTTAATTACCCCTCCCAGAAACAGTGGTGGAGATGCTGTGCACTTCACCTAGGGGAAGCTCTGGCTGGATGCAAGCACTTTCCTCTCCTGCTCCTGACAGAGAGGCTGAAGGGACCCTATGCAATGCACCCACTTTCCCTGCCGTGACTAGAAGAACTTCCAAGCTTTTAATCTCAGAAACTTCTGGGGGGGAGGAAAGGAGCAGAAATGTACTGAAGAGACAGCAAAGCCTTTTGAGGTCTGGCATGGTGATGGAGGGGAGACAGTGGCACCCACTGCAGTCTGCTGGCCTGCCTGCTCCTCACCTTGCCCTCCCTCTTGCTGGGATGAGGGGGGGTGACCCTGGTGCTCGGTGTGGGCTGACCTCTCTTGCCTGCTTGCTGCACTGTGAGTGTGGTGTGGAGCACCCATCCTGAAGGACAGCTGCTTGTTTCCTCAGTGTCACAGAAAGTCAGTGTCCATTGGCTTTGGTGCTGGCTGTATGGGATGGAGGAGAGGGATGATGGATGTGCTCTTCAAATATATGAATGTTTATACAAAATATAGACACATGAAGGAGGTATTGCAAGGGAATGGAGTCAGGACACATAAGGTCCTCCTACAAATGTGTACCTATTTGTACTCTGGCATGAAAAGGGGGGTGTTGCTGTCAGTGATTATTCACTCAATGCCAGCTAAGGTACCTCTGTACACTGCTGCACTCAGAGCACAGATGTGTCTTCAGTCTCTGACTTAATGTTTTTCAACACACAGGACCCCTGGGAACCCATGAAATACTTTTTGGGAAGCTGTGAAAGCTGATGAAAATGAGCAAGCTTGTATATACCTGCAATCC
This sequence comes from Urocynchramus pylzowi, assembly GCA_013397555.1. Taxonomy (NCBI): domain Eukaryota; kingdom Metazoa; phylum Chordata; class Aves; order Passeriformes; family Fringillidae; genus Urocynchramus; species Urocynchramus pylzowi. Next base: position 1,180,122 of record VZRH01006013.1, read on the forward strand.
TTGTGTTTGATGTTTCTAGAGAAGACTTTCTGCAAACAGGACTCACTGGCTACCACCTCCTTTGGGTTGTCTGTTGGATGTCTGCTGGGGGTCTGGCTTTGTTTGTTGTGTCCATGTCTTATGAGAAGAACATGACAGAATGGGGATTTACACAACACTAAATGTCTCCCTGCCTTAAAAAAAAAAAAAAATTAAAATTTCAAAAGGAAAGTTCTTTTGGATTGAAACCAATTGTCAAGGGAGGAATAAAGGAAATTGTTTACAAAGTGTGGGTCACTGGTTGACAAGAGAAGAGAAAATAGAATTTATATAATAGGTCACATAGGTCACACTGTTCAAAGTTCAGATTGTGACTGTTTAGAAGAAAATTTTATCAGCAAACTGTTTGCAGAAGGATATCCAGATATTGGGATTTGTTTGGATAAGAAATAATGAGAAATCTTCTTGCATGAAGAATTAAAGATCCTAAATGAAGAAACAATGTCAAGTCAGAACATCAGCTGCTCAACTAATTAGCTTAATGGATTTGGCTCTCTCTAGAGAAGAAGTGGTTCTGCATCATTTTTCCTTGTGTTTTTTTGCTTGTTTGTCATGCTGTTGTTTGGTTCTTTTTAACTCCACATTTGAGCAGTGTTAATTTTAATATGATTTTTCTGATTCTGTGTTGTCTCAATGCCTCAAAACTTCTGTAGAACATATTCATGTACAACAAAAAAAACAAGCCCTGCTGACATTCGACCATAAGACACAGTTTGAGTTTTATGCCTGTTTGGGCAGTGGCAGCCTAAGAGACTTTGCCAATTTTGCTGGATATATTCACATTTTGACCTTTCTTTTCTATGAAACTGATAAATATAGCAAAATTGATTTTCACATCTTCAGGGTAGATAATTTTCTGATTGAAGTGCTTCTCTGAGGCATGTTCTTTTTTGTTTTATGAACTTTCTCCCCCAGCTAGAAAGAAAAATAGAAACCTTCCTGTCCTATCTGGTTTGGACAAGCAAATCAAGAAGCGATGCAGATGTTTAAAGTGGTTACAAGAAAATGCCAGCATATAAGTTCTCTTTATCTTTAGAAAAGTTAGGAAAAGATACACAGCCTTTGAACTGCATCATCCATTGAAAAAGAAATGCATTTCATCCAAAAGGAAAAAATGCCAAGGAAAAAAGCAGCAAGAAGAGACAGTAATTTCCACCACAGACAGTGACTGAATAAGGCAAGTAGTCAGGTGATGTCAGAAGAGCAAAACAAGAATCAAGCAGTGAAACACAGCAGAGCAGATGAGGAGGGCAGTACATCTAATACTGCAGTGTGGAGATCCCCTATTTACAGAACATTAATCAGGCAGGGATTGATTTTTAAGGAAAGGCTGGGTACTGTGGACAAAGGAGCAGTACTATAATAATGCAGATAAACTGGCGCCCTGGAACCTGTCTGGAGAAGTGTTCTGTGTTTGCCTAAATAATGGAGATAAGGTAATGAAAAGCTCTGGGATGCTGGAAGCATCCTTGGGCTGCAGGCAGAGGGCACAGGGCTGTGCAGGAGAACCACAGCCACACGGACAGGGAGAGGGAACGGGGCAGGGGCAGGCTCAGAACAGCACCACTTTTTCTTTCCTAACAGTTTGGTGAAAGGAGAAAAAAGATCCTTTGCTCCAGTGGGAGGTGACCTTTTACAAGGTGAAGATAGCAGCTCATTTCTATGAATGGAGCAGATTTATGGCAGTTGCTCTATTTTGAATGAAGAAGCACAATTTTATGGGAGGGAAAGATTGAAGCATGAAATATTAGTGGGGCACGACTGTGCGCTATTTCTGTTCTTCGCTGACAATCAGAAATTGGTAAGTTACCTGTAAGACAGTTCTTTCTTTCATTACCTTGGGGCTTTTTTGTGAAGAAAAAAATTGCTATAAACCATCTATAAAACATGTAAAGTGGAAAAAAAAAGCGCCACTCATGATAACAGAATCAACTAATAAAAAACCAAAATATTGAACAAAAGAGAAAAAGGAAATGAAAAGAGAACTAAATTTTGAAGTGTGGTTTCAGTTCTGTTGCCTCAATAATTTGAACTTAATGACTGGAAATGGAATCAGACAAATAACTTTTTGCCAAGTTTATCCTTTCCTACAACACCCACTGCCAGTAAATGTAAGGTACGTGTTCCAATGGGAGCTAAGGGGCTCTGCCTGAGCAGTCACATTTGCCTTCAGGGAGGTGATTGCTGCATATGGAAATAATTAGTGCCCTGGGGAACTGGAAAAAAAAAAATTTCTTCTGACTCCTGCAAATGCTCTTTGTGGCCCTGCATAGATGTCTCCAAATTAGTTGTCTCAGTTTACCTCAACTTTGAGACTCTTTTCACTGATGCTGGCTAAGAGAGAGAGCAGTCATACTCTGTGACCCATGAGGGTTAATGCAAAGTCAGCAGGAGATGGTTTGTCTGTTAGCCCTTTCACCCACATGGTCCAGGGAGAAACTAAAGCTTTGATGTTCCACAGATTTCACAGGATATCTAGAGCTAGGTCCCTCCCTTTGTCCAAAGTCTTAAAGTGCAAGCTAAATCCAGAAAACATTTATGCTCGAAACAAATAAACAAACCAACAAACAAACAAAATGAAGCCCTTTATGATATAATATCCATGAGGGCAGTGAGCAGAGAAGAAACAAAATGGTGGCATGAGCTGCAGTGCTGTCTGGAGATGAATATCTGGGTACCTGCAGTCCATAAAGCCTGACATCATCCACAGGCTCTTGTGCCACTAGGTAAGGACAAAAAGCACATCTCTACAGCCTCCCACAGGTACCCACAGCCTGCCAGCTGCCATGGGGAAAAGCTCCTATCACAGCCCCTAATTCCATACATTCAGTTTCCATACAGCTGGCAATGTCTCCTGAGGCACTGTTGGTTTGTGGATGCAGGTGGTGTCCATTGGGGTGCTGTTGTATTTAAGACAGGTTTTAAGTTTGGTCTGAAATTGTGGTACTTAGCTAAAAATCTGTCTTTTTGTTGGTTCTTTTGAATGACAGAGATGAAGAACCAGGAAAAAAAACTAACACCTTCCTTTACCAGGCTAGTTTCAGATTTCAAAGACCCAGTAGCCTGTTTCCCTTATTCTGTCAGTAAAACTGATGCCCTGACAGTTGTACCAAGAATGCACAGGCTGGCCCAGTGCTTACGACTCAACATCAATCCAGAGAGGAAAATATGGTCTGCACCATGAGTTTCATCCAAACAGGACAACTTTTCCCTCCAGTGCTTTTCCAGAGCTGTGACTTTCTCTAAGGATGGCTCCAGGCAGCACAAGGGGCTGTGAGGCTGAGCCAGAGTGGTAAGGTGGAGAGTGGTTAGTGATGCTCATTGCTCAGCTCTGTTGAGTCAAATATTCAAATGAAAAAAATATTAGCATCCACTCAGAAAATCACATTTAATTAGAAGGGAATAAAATGAACATGCAGAATAAAAAGGAGACCAGAACTGTTGAAGAAAGGAAGTTGAAGCAATCCATCTGAGAATTTTCTGAATGATTATTATTAATAACACTGAGCACTTACGTAGCATTTTTTGGGTCAAGTTCATTGCTGTAAATCATCACAACAAACGTGGAATGTAGGTTATTCTTCAGCATCCAAATGTCATGTCTAGTTTATATTAATTTAGTTATCACTATCATGTGATTAGGGGGCTAATTCTGTCTTTGTTATTGAAGGGCTTTCCCCTCTATCCTGCAAATAATAATCTTACCACTTGTGTATCACCTGCATCTGTTTCCTGGCATGTTAAGTATGGAATAAAATGTACAGAATCTAATATGGAATATCTGTTTTCATCTCCAGTACAGTTTTAAAATATGTTCCTTTATGCAAAAGGATATTTTAGACAACTATTTTATACTTTGGTTTCAACAAACATTATGCTCCCTACTCCAAGCCCCAGAACTCTGTGTGAAACAGCACTCACTCTCTTTAGTCTGGAAAGCCTGAATATGAACCCACCAGCAGTCAAGGTATTAGACCAGCCAGGTGCATGGGAAACCAGGCACTCAAATAAGTACACTTAGTGCACCACCCTGTAAAACCCATGAACCACACAGCTCTGCTTCCCCTCCTCAGCTCTTCAGGTCTGGCAGCTTCAGCAGATCCTTAATCATTAGCAGCCACGATCTTCTGCTGGGCACTGCACTTTCTGCAACACCTTTGATAGTTACAGTTCCCCTCTCTGATCTAATATCAAGGGTTTGCAGCCTCAGCTGGTGATCTATTTCATTCACACACATTATTTGCAGTCCATTATCTTAATTCAGTTACAGTTGAAAATTAATACAGGTCAAAGCAAGATTTTACATAATGATTGTTTTCCAGACACACTCTGGAGACTGATGCATAATGTGACAAAGTATCCTGAAACAGATCTCACCATGTATAAACAAGTTGTTCGTGTAAGCAGGAGACCAGTTAACAGGTTGGAAAAAAAAATGTGAAACGGCTATTTAAAAAAAAATCTGTTCATGCTACAAATAGCATTGACAAGAAGATTCCTGGAATAAAGGTGTATTTTCCTTGTGTAAATGTGCTTGAGAGTTTGAAACGTTTGGGAAGAAGTGGATTGTTAGCTAGTGTATTTTAGATTTTCTTTTTTTCTTAAATTTTATTTTTACTTTTTTTATTTCTGCTGATTAAATGCAAGTCAAGGCAGAAAACCCCTGAGAACACAAAAGCAAACTGAGTGCTGATTGTTTTTAAGCTTTCCTAAGCTGATGGAGTGTCATGTTGTTTTCAGCTGCTCGGTTCCCTTGGAGAAAGGGCACGTCTGTGCAGTGCGTGCTGAATTCAGGTGACACTGACAGACTGCAGCCATCAGAAGGGTCGAGCTGGCTTCTGGGGCAGCTCTGGTCGTTTCTGTTGACAGCGTGTGACCAGCCAAGTTGGGCAGGCGTGCGCTCCGCGCCCTGAGGCGAGCTGGCTCCAAGGGCGCTCCTTCCTCGCTTGCGCTTCTTTCTTTCCCCTCATACCAGAAACTGCTCAAAACAGGAGGAAAAACTGATTTGAAGGGGGTGTCCTATGGCTGCTGCAGTAACCTAAAAAAGAATAAGGACTGTAGGGAGAGGGGCTTCATGCTCTAATATATTTGCAACCTGCATTTCCGTGTTCGCTTCAACAATGAAGTACTGGCCTTGCCAGTAAGCTGGGCTGGAACCTTGGGCTCCTCTCCCATGTGCTCTCCAGACCCCCCTGAGGTCCCAGTTTGGGTTTTTGTCTCCAGAGAGAGTAGCAGAGCCTCTGAGCAGCCACGACCCCACAGCTGCTGGGAAGGCTTGTGCTGTGTGTGTTGCTGCTGGCTGGGAGTGAGGGGTAGCACCGTGGGCTCTTTGGTTGTCCCCTGCAGCGGATGCCTCACCAGACTGTGCAAGTGACCTCAAAGGAATTGTCTGCCCAAGAATTATTATTTTCAGAATAACATTCATCTAGAGGCAGGCTGAACTAAATTGCATCCATGTACACACACACACACACAAGGTGTTTTCATAAAATTTCCTAAATTGCATACTTTCTAAATTTGTATAAACGCAATTTGGTTTGTATTAATTAATTGACTGTATTTTCCAGAATAAAGTTGCATTTTCTTCACAAATTTGTATGAATATGTCTAATTTTGGATGGACTGCTTGTACTCTGGTTATTGATTACAATCACCTGATCTTATTTTTCATTAAGATAGGTATTGGAGATCATTGGGCTGGATACCACCTGCCCTGCCAAACTGCCTGAGTGCAGCAGCATCTGCCCTCTCAGCATCAGTAAATTCAGACTCTGTGAGCCTTGTCCTATGTTACAGCAATTGTCCTTGTGTGACCACAGAGAATGGGGTTGTTCAGCTTTCCCCAGGCACAGGTACTTATTTCAGGGTAAGATGGGTTGCCATCTGGAGTTGCTATCTTTCTCCATTAAAAACAAGGTTCTGGAGAGCTTAGATGTATTAAACACTATATTTTTCAGTTTGGTTAAAATTAGATGAGAGGAATCCTGCCTCAGGTGCTTAGGCTTCATAAGTCACAGGTGTTGAATATAAACCTCTTTTCCCCTATAACCACTGACAGTGCACTATTATTGATATTCCTCAAGGAACTGACAGCAGAAGTGGAACCAATTGAGATCACATGGTGCTGCACAGAGAATCTGTCACCATGTTTAGACATCAGCCAGCACAGTAGAAATACCAAATGGGAATTCACCACAAGACTCATCTTGGTAAGTCAAAATTCTTTAGACTCTCTAAGGGAGTGTTGAATTTAGAGCATCGTTCAAATGTATGATTGATTAGTTTCCTGTTTGTACACTAAATAGCATTTCAGAAAGACTTTTTTCCCCCCTCAGAAATGATAAATTTTAATTCTAAAATTGCTTGGCTCCATCTGGTATCTTATCAACACAATTCCAACACAACATTACAATCACAAAAATAAACTTCTGGTGCTTTTCCCCATGCCTATTGCTATGGAGTTGTTATACTGCTTTTTGTAGGGTTGTTAAAGGTAGCATGTGACCTTGTGGACATCACACAGTCTGATACTTGAGCTAATGAACTGCTTGTTAAATTTTCCCTTTTTTTTTTTCTTCCTTGAACACAGCTTTGGCTCCAAAAAATCATTACCTGAAACCAGTGAGTCTCTTAAATGTGCCTGAAAACTGAGTTAGGAGATCTGAATTCATATTTCAGGTGGTGAGGCATGCAGGGAAAAAAAAAAAAAAAAACATAGCTGCCAAATCAGTAATTTCTCAGTTTGGTCCCATTCCTACATTCTCATACAGCCTCAGTAACTTCAGATATGTCCCTTCAGTACATTAAAAAAATTGGGGAAAATGATAAACCCAGAGACAGTTCCCACTCCCTTCCTACCCACACTCCAGAATTTTCCAAAGATTTTGACTCATTTACTGGGGCAGAGAGAAAAGGTTTCTTCAAGAGATGTCCTGAACAGCTTATGCTGCATTGTCATGGAAAATTGCAGATTGTTGCTGCTCATTTCTAGACAGGCAGTGTGTGTGTGTGCCTCTGAGCAGGAGGCAGGGAGATGTAGGATTGTACCTTTGTCCATGCAGTGCCCAAGGTGTCAGGAAAGAGGAGAGCAGAGCAGATTCATGTGGTCATTCATCTGAGGGATTTCTTATGCTGAGGGTCTCTACCCTGCATTTATGACCAACATCACCTGCTTCAAGTTAAAATAATACCATGAGTGGAAAGTGTCTCTGTTTTATTTCTGTTAAGTGTTTTTTCCTTTTCTGCTTTCCTAAGGTCTGCTTCTACCAAGATACCCAAAGATGAGAGCAGCAGACTTCCTTGCTGAGCACCAGGAATTTTAAAATTTAAATTTACAATGGTTCTGATCTTCCAAAAGTATAGTTTTAAAAAATAAATGGGCTGAATTGCTTTATTTAGCTCTGCCCCTGACTTTATTCACATATATTGAATGGTTCTTGTACAAGAATTGTCTGATATTCAGTATCTTAGTTTTAGTTGGAATGGTAGAGATGGAGCAACCTCACCTCAGACAGGCTTTTCAGTGGACTTTTTATCCAGGATAAATGGCCTCTGAAGAAGGGAGACTATGAGTTTCCAGAAGCTTGTAACTGGTGATGAAAGCATTGATCTTCTTGTCAAACTTAATTCCAACTCCAAATACCCAAGGAATTAGAGATTCTCAATAAAACAGTCAGAAGTCACTTCTAGGTTTTGTTTTAATATTTTCTTCCCCCAATATCATTCTTGGAAGCAACAGGACTGTTCTGCAACTCCTGGACAAATGCAAAGGTCAGCTTAAAGCAGAGTGTTAGCATGGAAAATTTCAGCACAAACTGTTCACACCTTTGTAGGTTATAGGCACAATAAATGCTGAGTCTTCAAATAACATGACTCAAGGAAAAGCACCACTGTATCTGGCATCCACATGTACTGTATGTAATTTTTGGAATTTTACTATCCAAACTTGATCCTGCATAATTCTTAAAATGAAGATGGGGTAGGTGTGATACATTCCTGGGAAGTTTTACAGGTGAGTTTTCTGCTCCAGAGATTTTCTGAGGGGATGTTACAGGCACATAGCTTGCCAGAAGACTTTTACTTGATGATTCCTGATGCTTTCATCACCTGCCTCTAAAAGTTACCAAAGGAATGACTTTGAACAATCCAGACCTGTGTCTGTCAAAGCTGTTTTGTCTGCCAGCCAGATGGTCGATAGGTGAGGGCGACCTGCTGCTTCCAGGGCAAATTCCTGGGGACAAGACAAATAGCATTGCTTCCCCTGGATCCAGAGGTCACAAGAGACAATGCATTTAAAGTAAGCAAGGCTCTGAGACATCCTTGTTTGAAATTCCACCTGAAATTCTTGTGTTATTGTTATTATTATACCCAGTGTTGAACATCACTAAGCTATTGTCCAAGCAGCCAAGCAGCCAATATCTCCATCTGTGGGCACAGAGCCATGCACCTCGTGTTATCCTGCAGGGATTTGGCTGCTGGTGGCCAGGGCGGGCAGGGTCGTGATGCTGGGCAAGGGACTCTGCAATGCCTTGCTGTGCATGAGACAGGAACAATGAGGGGCTTCCTGCTCTCCAGCTTCTCCCTGTCACCTGAGTGGGCCATGGGTCCAGACAGGACTTTCTTCTGCTGTGAGGGTTCAGTGCCAGGACCTTGGCATGGGGTGATGATTTCAGCTACCTCAGTGTGGCTGAGAGCAGGCAGGGGCACCCAGCTTTCATAAGCAGCTGCTTATGAAAATGCTCCCATTTTGCTCCTGAATGCCTGCCTGCCTTTCAGCTACCTCTGGAGAGGTGAGCAGATGGGTGATCAGGTGCATTTTTGTTTTAATCCCTTGTTAAAAGGAACACACAGGCTTTGAAATATTCTGTTTTAAGCAAATGGCTGCAAATAAGGTGTGAAGCCCACAGCCAGGATATGCCCCTCACTCTGCCCTTTGTACTTCTCTCACCCTCGTGGTACCTCCTGCACAGCCTCCTCCTCTCCCCCCCTTTATTTTTTAATTTTACGGTAGGCATATCAATTAGATGAGCGCTTTTCCTTTCAAACATTGGGATTTTCACTGGGCCTGCTAAGGCTGTCAGGTCTCGTTTGCTGCTGAACAGTTCATGCTTTGGTGCTGGACAATGCATGAATGTTTAAATTGCCTGAAATGTCTAATTGAATTATCCTCAAATTACAAATCAAAATAGGGGAGGCTGTCTCTGGCTCACAGGCTCATTCACTGGGATGTGTCTGCCATGCCGCTGCTTTTCTTTATATTTTCTTTTCTGCTTCCGACTAGGCCTGTGTTAAATGAAACTTAAATACTGAAAGCATTTCTGTTTGCGTGTGCAGGGGGAAGTGGTGCCGAACGTAAAGGGAAATTTATTCACGTTCCGGCTCCGAGTTCTTTTTGTGCTGCACAGAAATGAATTCATGAAATTTATATCAGCCCATAGGAAAGGAAAACAGCCAGCTGCTATTTACAAAGAAACTTCCTTTCAGCCACAGTGATATATCACATAAAATACTTTCAGGCAGATACATATAAATACCATTTAACTATTTTTTAATGAGAGCTCACAGATTAAGGACACCAACAGCCAGAAAAAATATTTGATATATCTAGCCAGCACTCATGATAAAATCAGCTTCCTAAAGCCTTGCCATAATACAACGAGGGCAGAATTTAAACCCGTAGGATTTTCTTCTCCAAGTTCTTAGGGGAGGCAGAGCTGGGTCTCCATGCATCACTCTGTGCTCCCTCCCCAGGACCTCTGGAGGCTGATCAGGACTCTTCTCAGTGCAATAATGCTTCTTTCATGGATGTAATACTTTTAATAGAATTTAAAAGGGGTAGACTACCTATGTCCAGCCTCAATCGTTTTGTTACTGAACCTCCAATGACTGCCCAAAACAAGGGCTCAGAGTGGCTGCTGGTGCTGCGCACTGTGTCCAGCACTTTGCACCATCCCTCCTCTCCCCAGAAAATACCCCTTGAGGGACTGCACACTTCATCAAGGCATTGGTGCCTCCCCCTGTGGCTCCCAGGACATCCCATGTGCTCTGTGTTTGCTGCTCAGGTGAGGAGCCCGTGCCAGGGCTCAGCTCTGCCTGGATGTCACACCCACACGGGCTGGGCTGGCAGGACAGTCTAATCAGGAGAACTGCCAGTCCCCATGGGTATGTCAAACTGTGCCATGGTGCAAGAGAGAAGCAGCAGGACAAGAGTTTAAATGTTGCAGTGAGTGCCTTTCTTTTAACTAAAGAAAAAAGTAAAAGAAGTTCAGAACTTGCCATCTATCTTGATATTAATATTCTTGGTACTTTTTTCTGAATACTAAAAAGCATAGTTTCAGGCCACTTTCAAGGGCAACTTCTCTGTAAACTCATACTTAGAAAACTGTTTCTGTGCTATAAATATGGTTGAAGACATTGCAATTCTGAAAGAACCTTAAGGAAATGGCATAGATAAAATCTTTATTAATGAAATATCAGTTCTGAAGGGATATTTTTGATAAGAAAGAAACTCATATTAATAATTAAAAGGTTAACACTCCAGTAATTGAAGACTGATACATACTGTAACATCAGTTGTCAGTTGTTTTTTGTTGTTTTCTTTTTTTTTTAAAACATTTGATTGCTTTGTGCGCAAAAATTACACCTGCATGAGTCAAGCATGCCCAAATAAAAGCCTCTTTCAGAAATGGAGGAACTTTTGATTTGGGACTAATTGAACTAGGCATCTTTTAAAAAGATGTAGGTAGGCCTTGGCAGCACATGCCCAGATGAAACCAGTGAAAAGCACTTCATGATTTTACATTACCAGAATCACAGAATCCACATCTCTCTCATTATAATTTCTTGCTCCCTCTCCAAATGATATTAAACCCCAGTAATCTAATTTCTCTCTGGCTATCATAACACTGGTTCCCAGTGATGAGATGGTGAAGGAAGAGCACATCAGGCAACATCAGGCTCTTCAGCATAGTGCAGTCGCTGCACCTCATATTATTTAACAAGGTTTTCAGCTGTACTTAAGACATAACCCTGGTTTCAGGTTTGGAGCTCTTTTTCTTTACTCTAGTCCATTCAGATTTGCACCCAATCCTCCCATTGCTTGTTGTGACCATCTCATGATAACTAAAGGAAGACAAGAGGTCAGCCAAACAGCAGTGAATTTGGGGCTGATAGCAGGACTTGAGGGACCTCACCAGGGTGTACCCTGCTCTCCAAAGTGAGGGTTTTCTTCCTCTGCAGACTGGAGGTAAGGATGTTGATCCAACTGTTTTGGTGCCTGAAGCAGGGTTCAATGACTTCCAGAGGCATTTTCTTTCTCAGTGGTCACATAGAGATTTTAACATGGATTTTTCTTCTGCAAAACCTGTCTAATATTTAAACTTGATGAATACCATAGTCTATGGCATAATGGTTATTGCTGTAATTCATTAAACTGACCCCCAACCACTTTGCATCATAGAATCATAGAATTTTTTAGGTTGGAAAAAACCTCTAGGATCATCAAGTACAAACACTTACGCAGCACCATCACATTCACCACTAAACCATGTCCCCAGCTGCCACATCTGTCTGTCTTTTAAATAGGTCCAGGTTTACTGACTCTACCACTTCCCTGGGCAGCCTCTTCCAATGCTTGACAGCCCTTTAAAGGTAGAAGTTTTTCCTAATATCTGATCTAAAACTCTCCCCAGTGCAACTTGAGGCCATCTCCTTTTGTCCTATCACTTGTTATCAGTAGAAACTGACCTCCCTCTTGCTAGAACCTCCTTTCAGGTAGTTGTAGAGAGAGATAAGGTTTTCCGAGCCTCTCTTTCTCCAAACTAAATATTCCCAGCTCCTTCAGCTGCTCCTCATAAGACTTGTGTTTCAGATCCTTCATGTTCCCACCTTCCAGAGAGGAAGCTCAGCCAAAGCACCTGGGTTTAGCTCCAGTGCGTCAGTGTCCATCTGCTGAAGGACTGGTCCATAAACTGCTTTTGTTCTTGAGTGGAAAAGGAGGGTAAAACCCATCCAGGGAGTTAGAATATAAATTAACATCATCTCTTGAATATTGTGAACATTATCTCTTGCACCAAAATAAATAATGATAGGTAGTATTATGTGAAAGGTAAAGAAATCACTCTAAAACTAGACTATGAAACTTCCAGCCTGTCAGCATGACAGAAAGGGTTTAATGTGCTTTGGGGGGGCTGCAGGAATGCATGATTGTAATCCCTTTGTTTATGCACCACCAGCAGTGCACATATCTGGGACAAGAACTGCAGGGTTAGGTGAGACAGAACCAGGACCTGTCTGGAAACACTCACAAGCAGCAGCCATGAGCTTCTCCAAAACCACAACAGAAAGTGCTCAAGCATGTCTTGTAAATTTGGGTAACAAGAGAAGTGCCTGAAGAGGCACTGCAGCCATTCCCCCATTCAATGCTCCCAGCTACATAACCAACAGGACACAGCTAAGTTTTTACAAGTACATTTTTATTTAAAATAAAAATTAATTATGGTGCCTTTTTAAAATAGGGTACTGCACAATCTGTATATGCAACACAGTTTTTGGTACAGAACATACTTATTGAGCAATATCCTTAAATACTAAATATACATTAATGGCTTGTTTGAGAAACATGACAACATTAAGTCTGATATTTTTTTCTCTTTAGTCATTTAACCACTGATACAGATTTCCTATAAACAATATTTGTTTTCATCTGTACATGTGGTACACAGTCAAGAAGGCAGATCTTAGAATATTTACATTCATGCATTGATTTAAACACACTATTTTGCAGTTTAAAATAATATATTTTTGTTTGTACAGGTGCAGGGAGTATTGTAAATACATATCTACCATAGGCCTGATTCTCCATTCCTTGGCAGCATCTATGGTCATGACCTGGCTGGAGCAGGGTGCCCACACTTTCTCCACGTGCTGTGACCATATGGCATGCAAGACTGGACAATCAGATCTCTGTATAGATATATATCAATATATTTATATTTTATACTTTGTAGAACTTTCCCCTTTCTTTCCATGTCTGTTTTTGCAGCATCTGTCCGAGGCAGAAATGCTTCCCTGGGCACACCGCTGTGTCAGGTGCGGGACAGGAAGGGCAGCAGGGCTGGGGCTTCAGCTCCACCTCCCTGTCTTGTGAGGAAACTCAACACTTTGCAGCTCAGGCCCTTAAGGTGCATTCCCTGCTAGTGGTGATCCTTGAGAAGAGATTTGGAGCTGCTGCTCTCCCTCAGACTGAGGGCAGCAGCCTGCTGAGTTTGTCTGGTGGTGGTCAGAGCACAGCAAGTACCTTCTGTGTAGAAACTGGCTACCTTCACATCTGCTGCGGATCTGACTATTTTGTGATTGGAGCTAGGCAGGTCCTTTCTACCCCTGTTATTTTAGTGGCTGAAAAGGAACTCAAAATGCTTGTAATGCTGCATTTTGGGTGGCCAGTTCCCCAGATCCAGGATCGCTGCTTAGCAAAGCACTTATGTATCTGGCCTATTCCTTTTCCTTAGCATTTAATTATAGTACAGTTAGGAAGCACAGAAGCCTCTCTTATATAAGCTTTGCAAGTAGTCTGTAGAGTATTAAACACAACCTTAAACCCCGTCAGCAGGCCTCAGAAATCACATCCCCTGTCTGGCCTCCCTTTTCTGAAGAGTTACATCTGATTCCAGTATACTTTTCCTAGCGCCTTTCTCCAGATCACTTTGGTGCAATGTAGCCAACTGCACTTGGGCAGGAATCTAAAGGTAAAATTACCCCATGCAAGATTTCCCACCTCTCCCTGCCACGCTGCGAGGGCTGAGAGCAAAGGGCCTGGGCAAGCAGAAGAGCAGCTCTCAGCCCGTCTGCTGCTGCTTTTCTGTGGCCAAGGCATTAGAAAAGCACAGGAATGTTTGCTCAAGAACCATCATGGCAATTTTGTGCCCGATACATTTATCAGCATGTTACAGATAATGATACTGAATATCCGCCTAGCAAAAAGCTGCGTGTACGTCTCTCAAAATGCTGCTGCAGAGCTGGTACCTGCTTTTATTGTGATTATACAGATGGGTAAACTGAGGCACAGAGAGGCAGAATGACTTGCTAGTAAACAGCAGATCAGTGGCAGAGCTGGAAATAGGTCCTAGGCGGCGTGTGCTGTGCCTTGCAATGCCTCTCCAATCTCCAGGAAGGTTTTGAAGTTTATGTTCGCCTGAAGAGTCCTCATGGGGCCTGGGCAGGGTTTGCTTGCAGGTTGTGTCATGCACCAGCATCTCCTCTAGTGAGGACATTTTACCACTGATATCACTGAAAATCAGACAGTTTAGTGACCATCTCTTTTTACTCTTTTTTTTTTTTTTTGCAAAAACAGACATATTTTGATGGACATGATGACCTACAAATCGTTTTTGTATTTTGACCTCACAGAACATGCCTTTAAAGCTGTATTAGGAAATAAATAAAATTGACAACCTTTAGGAAAAAGTGCTAATCCTGAGCCCATATTATGCTAAACTTATCTGCATTCATACTTTATACTCTCAGATAAACATGCAGCCAGTCTCAAACTATGCCACATTTCCACACTTAGGCTGAAACAACTGGAGTGAAAAAAAAAAAAAAAAAAGGCAAAAATAGGTAACTACACCAAAATAAATGTTATAGCTTAAAAATATTCTAGAAATATACTTGCAATATTTTATTATTATTTTATTAGTATTTAGGGGCTAAGTGCTTTAGGCAATCAACATTTGGGATACTAGACTCAAATTGTAAATTGTGTAATTTTAATGCCACTTTGGATCTAAGAATATATCACTGTGTCTTGCACAAGCACACAACATTAATGTGGCTGGGAATTATACTCATGGGCAAAGGGTTACTTGCCTCCTTTCACTTTTGTAATTGCATTCACTTCCCAAGAAAATCTAACTTTAAAAATTAATTTTATGCAGTTAAAATTCTACATAGTGATGACTGACTAAAAAGCTAAATGAATAACTACATAAATTTCTCAAGAGCAATATATAGCAGCATTTTATTTTATAATTGAAAAGGTACTTATATTTACATACACCCTACTGTTTGATAGGTAAAAGAAAACTGCAGATGGGCCTGAGCTGAGACTGCTGATTTGAACATTCCAGAGCTTTTTTTTGGGAAGATCTGCAGAACATTGTCTTCCTCTACCATCACGCCAAATTCTGCATCCCAGGAATAGATTACCCACAGGAATGTGCTCAAAATCCAGGTCTGATTTCTGCAGTTCAGGCACATCCTTATATAAAACTGAAAGTATTGGTGTGTTGCAGTACTGAGGGACAACACAGCTGGGGGGCAGCCAGGTCCCAGAGTGAGACTGCATCGCTGCCTGGGAGTTACCCACGGACATGGAGACTGAGTGGTACCAAAGTTTTATGTCCAGACAAGATGCCAGGGCGTAAATTTGTCTTTGACTGCATCACTACTTTCAGCACAGAGGTAAATGGAGACATACACATGGAGATATGACACAAAGGAAAGTTTTCAGGAGGTAGGGAAAGACCAGCATCTCAACTAGTCTCATCACCTTTATCCTAAGGGCTACTTACTGAGTCTGACCTGAGAACCTACATGAAATGAATTTGGGTAGATTCAGCTTTGCTTTAAATAGTCTGAAATCCATGTCACAGAAAGTATACTGAACTGTATGCTGAACTTGGCACCACTGTCAGCCTCAGCTCAGGAGAGGCAGAGACCGAGGTAATGTGGGCACAACCAGCTACCAGACCCTCAAAAGTGGTCCTACAAGCTAGACCTGCAATGTCCTCAGTGCACCAGTTCAGGAGACTCAACACTTTGAGGGAACAACACTAATCAGTGAATGAAGAGAATTTCAAAGGGCTGCTAGTCCTTTCAACACAACCCTGCCCAAACACTCCCACCAAGATGTAAACAGTATCTTTCCTGTAGGAGTTTCCCTGGTGAATCAGTGTGATGCAAACACAGAGAAACATGGAATTTCACAAAGGAGCATTTTTAAAGATAAAATAAAAGTGTGGTGCAAAAAAGGAGGCTGATTATGAAGTAATGTTTAAAGCACATCTTAATAACATCTCTTTCCATAGCAATGCTAATTGCTAAAATCTTACGTTTTGATTTCTTCTGCCTGAAAAGCCTTCAGCCATGAAAACTGCATAGTCACTAGAACACAGATAAATTTCTTGGGATAAGTCACAAGTTCAGGCCAATTTTGCTTGATTGCTTAACAGAAACCTTTGTTTCCTTTTACTAACAAAAGAGTAAGAATGAAAACAATGAAGCATCAGCGTACGAAACCGCACAGGCTGGAGAAGCACATAGGTGACACCTCTCACCATTTGGAGGGAGACACCTCCCTCTGACCCATCTGTGATGAACTACTGCCACTCTGGCAGATCACCCTCTCCTCAAAAGATCCTACTTCAGAAGCTTTTTGTGACACTCCATTGAAACATAAAAGTAGGGGAAGAGAGGAAGAAGAAGCGGGAGGCGTGACAACATCACTTTCATGGGATGCAGCATGCAGTGCTTGTGCCTTTGTGAGGCCTTTTCTCTGGGCAGCCCAGGTGGGTGAGTTTCTCTTCCCTTGGAGTAGCAGCAAGCCTGGAGAGCAGCCTGCTTTTCTCTTCTGGATCACTGATGCGTGCGCTGTTTCAGAAATGAAGTCCTTGGCCACAGAGCTGCCTTCGTTGCCCCATGTCACCCACCTTGCATACTCTGAGTGTGTGCTTTGAAAGTTTCCCACCTCCTGCGCTTGGCGGGGCTTCGGGGATTATACGACCGCATTGTTATCAACTGTTTTGTTGTTTTGGGAGGAGGTCATTGCATATTCCGACCGACTGGTTCCGTTCTCTTCTTTCCTCATTGGTTTCCTTGGGTGATCCCAGGTTCCGTGAGTACAGGCAGGGAAGGGAGAGAAGAAAGAACAGAGTTCAACATCTTCTTGTCAATACAGATCGAAAGCGAGCACATGTAAGGTACATAACAACACTGAACTGCTATTTTTCCCTTTCTGAGCACAGGCCAAAGCAGCAGCTCATTTTTTCAAGCATCACAGTCCACCTGGAAGGTGACATGTCTGATCCTAAGGTGTCATGGTGTGCTTTCGATGTCCCCATTCTAGTCTGTTAATGGATACAGGTGCCCTGTTGCATGAGATGAAGGCTGCTGGAAGGAATGTCCTCCACTGCCACCTTCATCTCTGGAACACAAACTGGGATGCTGGGCTGGGTGCTGGGTTGGGCTCGGCCTTGGGGTAGTCATGATCTTTCTCCTCAAAGTGTCATGATCATCCAAACTGGGATGATGACCAGTCACATCCACCAAGGACCCAAGTCCCTCACTGGTCATCAGAACACCACTGTGTTCAGTCACTAGGAGTGGACTCATCTGACAGTGGAGACATGTACACCTGTGGGGACCACCCCAGACAATCTCCACAGCCTGTGGAGAAAAACAGGTACTTATAAAACATGATTCAGAACAGCTTTAAGTGGATACCCAAAATATGTCAGGTGCTTTATGCCCAAGGCATTTGTATTTCCCTGCACTGTCAGTAAAGGTAGGCTAGTCTGCTAGCCCAGATACAGGTGTCTGTGTTCTAGGTGTCTGAGCTAGTGACTGAAACATGGTGACCTGCCAGACTGCCAGCACCATCACCTTCTTGTTTTGTTTAGTGGCCACTCCTACTGTTTGCTAACACAGTCCAGGATCACATGTTAATTGTGAGAAAATTCAGGAAATTCTCAACAAGTGCAGAAAGCTATCAAGCATCTGTATATCACAGAGCAAAATCATTTATTTAGGAGTTTACAGTTACTCTGAAAAGGGACACCTGAGCTTAAGTCCTGCAACAGACCATACTCCATCTTGTAACTTCCCCCCACAACTTCCCTTCTCAAAAGTGGCTTAACTTGAAGCTTTAAACATAGGAGGAAAAAAGCTTTGTGCTTTCCACACAGACATTTCAGATATGAGTGTCTTGAGTTTAAGGTGGTGCTGAGGGCAAAAAGAGGACCAGATACATGTATTACAACAGTCAGTTTGTGCTATTGTTCTTGTCAATGTTTAACAAAACAAGCAGCAATTAATAAAAAATTGTTAATGATATTGAATTTCAGCAAAGTATTAATGAAAGATTTATGGAGATTGATTACAGGTAGGTAAATTTGTTTGCTTGTAATCTCAAAGAAAACACTTCTGATTGTGATATTTTTATGCCTCTCTACCTAGTAAGAGTTAAAGCTTGTAATATTAGTTGTGGTTGCAGCTATTAGAGAATGGAGGTGGAAGGGGACACTAAGAGTTAAGGAGACTAAGGGGTGTGATGAACTGTTTTTCAGTGCTCAAAGTGCAGTGCCTGTCTGCATCTGAAACAAGGTCATGTGGGTCTTTCTTCTGTGACATGGAAAGCACACGTGCACCACGCCACATCCCTGACAGGAAGAATGGAGAATCTGATGGCAGTGTTTTTTTTTTTTGTTTTTTTTTTTTTTCCAGGGCAGGAAAAATGGTGTGGCTGTCTAAACATCTTTGCTGCTTTCAAAAATTCTTTTGTTTTTCTTTTCTCCCAGTTCCAAACCTATCAATAGTTAAAAAATGAAGACATTTTGGCCACTTTAACTTGCTGTTTTTCTCCTATTTATGCCTTCTTTCTTTGCTCTCCTATGTTTCTGCACCTCTCCAGTTCCATTTTCTTTCCCTGTCTAGACTTTCTCTTCTTTCTTTATGTTAAAAAATGTGTTCCTCATTTTTATATAAATTTTTGCATTTTCTAGTAGTGATTTTAAGATGCACTGCTTCAGTTGTCCTGAAATTTGCACTTTCCCCCCGCCAGGCTGGTGTCCCAGCACAGACCTGGGTGGATTGGAGGCTCTCCTCTGATGGTGAGATCTCTCTGCAGGATGATCTCTCATCATCCCTAGACAGGTCGCCAGGGATATCACACCACTGGCACTTGCATACAATGGAAGTGTATTTTTTCAGAGCCTGTAAATAGGGGAATGGAGATTTTATCAAGGCTCTGCTTCTGTCTTATCAATTGCTCAGGGTTAGTGCTAGCAAAACAGAGCACTTATTTTCTTGAGTCTCAATGAAAAGACTATTGTTAGATGCAAAAATTCAGGCTTGGAGACTGCTCTGTTTAACTCCTCCTCTCAATTTGTTTTCAAATGCACAACAGGCAGACTTGAGGTCAGACTTGGCCCAGTTACACCATTTAAATCACTGGCTTGGTGCACTGGTATGCACTTGCCACCATGACTGGCCCATGACAAGGTCAGTTTGGCTTGTTGTGATTTTTCAAGTGCCCTCTTGCATTAGGGCATTGCCTCTCTGGGTGCCATTAGCTCTGTGCCACTAACTCTTTTTACTCCACTTTTTGTTCACTGTTGAGATCCAAGCATGCAAATTTTCTTGCACACCAAGAGGAACCCTTTTATCCTATTTTCTGCTTAATAAGCCAAATTGTGCATGATCTTCCAAAGTGTAATACTCCAAGCCTCCTTTCAGATGATAAGTATGGACGTGCATTGATGCATTTCCATTCCAGGGTTGCTCTTCATTGGTTAAAGGGATGTTTCAAATTAGTGAGGAAATGAGTAGGGAACTATTCATATCTGTGACATACTCACTTGGTGGCAGGCGAAACAGGCTTTTCACTAATAAGTGGTTTGCATTGTTTTACAGTATAATTTGCTATACATTGCTTAGCAAACAAATTGGGTCTTCATGCCAAACATCTGTGAATGAAACTCTGGCCATGCAACTCTGTACAGCTTAGCACACGCCTGAAATGATGCCTCAGAGTCCATAATGACCTCTCCACCATGCATGCATTAACTTGTGCGAGTCCTAAAATCAAGAAAGCATCAAACAGCTGTTTAACAGTGTATTTCAAACATCAAGCTAAAATTTCAGATGAGGTTCTGATCACATTATATATCTTATTTATGAAAGAATTTCATACTGGCTTGTCACATTGCCTTGTACCAATCATCTGCAGAGTCCTAGATAAAGGTCCACGTACTGATGCACATTCAAACACAATTTTTGTGTTCTACATTTAGAAAATTTTTTAGAGGAAACATAGGTTTTGGCCCTTTATCATGTCTAGTCACAAAACTTAGTTTGTATATTTGACAAAACCCTCCTTGCCAGCTTTGGCTACTATGTAAATTTGGCACAGACCTACTGTTTATTATGTGATAGAGTAGGAGGGGGCTTCACCTCGTGTCCCATTTGTACACACTTCAGAAAATCTCTGTCTATAGCTACTCAGACAAAATCAAGTAAAACCAGAGCAGACTATACATTTAATCATGATTTTATCACACCTCATTATAGGCTTAATAAAGCTTTGAGAAGAAAAAGATCACTTTGACATGGGAACAGAAGTTTTGCCCAGAACAATAAGCTGCAAGACAGTTTTAAAGTCCCAGTGCAATCCACTTCATACACTTCCAGGTGCTTCATGCTTGAAAGGGATGAGACTTTAGAATAAAACCTGATTTCATAAGACAACCTGAGTGTTGCAAACCTGTTTCTACTAATTACCTCCATAGTAATGTCTCTGTTGAGTGCCAATGCACTCAGTCCAGCATCTGGGAAGGCTGGTTCCAAGGAAATCCAATTAAGCTAGAAAGGGGTGACCTTGGGCTGGCAGCAGAGACATGACAGCATCTCAAATTCACCTCCTTCTGGGGTTCCCATACCTGACTCAGCAGTGCCAGGAGACACCTGTCTCCACTTGGGGATTTGCTGCCCTGGGTTATTCTCTGGGGAAATACATGTCCTATTTCTTCCCAAACAGGAATAGAAGGCCATTCTTCTTTTCAGGTATAGTTAGAGGAGGAAAGACGGTTTTTTTGGTATGCATTCTTGGAAGGGATGACCAGTACTCAGAAGTTTAAAGTGAAACATCACTCTTTGCTGAGCAGTGGTACAAAATTGTGAATTGTGAAAGCCAACTGCAAAAATCTCTCGTACATACATGAAAGATTGCACTGTATGGCTATCAGTATCAACTGACAGAGATTTTACCAAAGGTGAAAGTTATGAGGCATCTCCCTACTGTCTTTGCACAATTGTATCTGTGCCCATGCCAAAAATACTTTCATGTTTTCAGCTCCTCTCAGGAAGGTGCCTTTAGTAGCAGCTAGTATTGCCTTTTGTCTCTCTCCTCATTGCTGTTTCACTCCTGAACAAAGTTCTCTGGGCAGCTCCATTTGATAGCCCCATTTCTGGTGCTGGCATGTGCTGGGTTGAGTGTGTGCCTGCTGATCCCTGGGGTAAAGTGATTGAAGGGAGAAGGCAAATAAGAGAGCCATTTCACTTATATGTGCAGTGATCTCAAAGCTCTTCTCCATAACCATATTTCATTAGCTATCAACACACAAAAGATAACAACTTTCAATAAAATTGGGTCTCATACAACACACCCATTTGCTTCATAGGATTGGTCTATCCTCGGAGGACACATAAATAGAAACACCCAGAAATATCTGAGCCACCTATATACCAGTAGAGATCAGCTGCAGTGGCATCTTTCTGGGTAAAAAAAAAAGTTGTCCAAGAATCAGGGTATTTTATTTTCAGGGCAGTTTATTTTTACTCAGCTTCATCTCCAGGGCTAGGATGCTAGCAGTACCTGTGGCAGCTTTGCTGAGAGCTCCAGGCTAGACTTCACTGCTGGAAGCCCAGACATGATGATGTGTGGGCTACAGTCACACTTCAAATACATCCTTATTTAGCAGATAGGAATGGAAGAATACATTTTGCCATGTTATTCAGTTACTAGACCATCACCCTGCATAATCTGAATGTTTATAAGAACATAAAGAACATGAATGGAGGCTGTTTACATCTCAGTACTGGGGGCGTTCATCAAACAACTGTTTGATCCATGCTGGCCATCAGTCATTAGAGGTGAATCACTTTCCATGACAGCAAGTGGTGGGACAAGTGAAGTTGCTTTCTAAGACTGGTTTGTGAACAGGACTCCTGCTAGAGGAGCTCAGTGCATTGACAACAGTTGCTTTCAGGGACACAGCCATTAAATTTGTGTGCAGCCACACACAACCAGCCTCACTAGCCAGCCTGGTGCTATGGCTTAGACATGCAGGGCTCATGTTGGAGGAGGACACTTCTCTGGTGAAAATCTTCAGAATCATGGAAGGAGTCACATTCTGACCTCTACCTTTCACTGTCTCCAGAGATACATGAAAAAAAAAAAAATCAGTCTGGATATATTTTATTTGACAATGTAAAGACAGAAGTCAAAGAAGAATCCCTAATGATGAAAATTCTCTGGAACCTTAGTTTTTCTCTATTAAATTAGCTAATGGCCATATGTGGACCATCTATCTGTCCAGAAAACAGGCAGTACACTATTCATTACTCGTAGGAAGAGGTTACTGGCTCTACTGCCTCCCACATACAAAGCAAATGTTTTACAGTTATAATAAAAAGCAGCTCCATCTGGACAACTTTAAGCAACACACTCACTACAGCTCAGTGTTTGTCTCCCAAGGCTTTTACATGTAGCCCCCATATTTCCATCTCCACTCAGGTTACTTAGATAGTCCAGCATCTAAAAGACCAACAAACTGTCTTGTCCCAGTGTTTATTACTTTTTATCACAATATATAATTTTTTTATTTACTATTCCAAACTAGAAAGTGTTATAGGTATCTTGGATGATATTACCTGCAGCACTTGAAAGGACTATGTATATTGGGTTATTTTCAGTTTTAGACATTTGATGGAGTTCTCCTTCCTAAAGCTGCATTGCCCCTTTGCCCCTTATGAAAACAAATAAAAAGTCTTTTATGAATCAGAAAAGGCCATTCTTTCCCTAGAGACCTTTGAGTACTTCAATCTTAGCTAAATTGAACCAGTGGTCAGATGATAAATAATATTTACAAGAGCAAGCAATCATACAATTTTTAACATCTTCAGACCTTTTCTGCCTGTCTTGTGTAGAGAGGGGGAGAAGATCTGTGCAAGTGCTCTGTACAGTGCTAGGACGATTATGCTAAAGGAGAAAGTCTCTTTCACAGCTCTGGAAATCATGTTGCAGGATAGCTTGATATAGCTCCAAGATACCAACTCCCAAGGAGAGCTTCTTCTTTTCTGACTGTTCACATGAGTGTTTTGAAGCCTGAGATTTACAGCTAACTCGGCTCTGCCTCAGCCAGTTTTAGCTGACCAGTTTCTGGAGTATATTTAAGCCCTGCTAGCATGTGGGTGATTTCTGTTTTGGGATGGTTCACACTCAAATTCCCCTCTCTGTGCATGGATTGAGCCTTTGCTGAGTGTTTCTCTCATGGAAAAAAAAAAAAAAATCCATACTGCTCAGCAGCCATTCATCAACCCTTAAGAGTTCCCTGAGCTGGTGACTCAGGCTGCCAAAGCATGGGGGGCATGATCAGGCTGCCAAAGCACGGGGGGCAGATCTCTTTCTGCAGAAGTGCACCTCTCTCAGCCTGCTGCAGTCACTCTGGGTCCATCTGAAGGGAGGACTTGGACTGTTCAGACTGCAAGTAATTACAGTAGATTGCTGAGCCACATGAGAAATTTAAGAAGAGGAATTTAGTCTCCATTTATTTTCAGCAGTGCAAAGTCAGAGTAATTCCACAGACTTTGTTGGACTTGAGGAGGATTTGTTCTGATGTTACACAGGAAGAAGATCTGTCCCTGGGAGACAAAGGTGATGGATGCAATCCCATTTCCTACCAAGTCTTCAATTAAGCTAACTTCAGAATTATGCTGCTACATGAAACCAATCTTAAGGAAGAGAAGCAGCTTTATTATGATGATGCTGGACAATTAACCGACATAATTGATAAAAGTACTTTCAGTGACCCCTCACATAATAACCCATTCTTTGCATTCCCTCTAATGATCTTTAAAAGGTTTTATTGACTGGAGGGATATTGCAGCTGACATTATTTGTCGGGTGTTCTTAGTGTAGAAGACACTGTCGATATGTTTTGATTATAAAAGGAGAAAAATGAATGGGACTAATGTAAAAAAATGAACTCATAATGCCAGCTTTTCATACTGGCAAAGAGCTACTAAACAAGATAAAAAATAAAAAATAAATTAAAAAATAACTTAAGAAAAAAGACATTAAATGCATGAATGAAGGCACTTTGAACAAAGCCAAAAAATGTCTGGAGGATGGCCATGGCCATGGCCATGCCTGGCAGTGGACTATGCACTGGCATAGTCCACTTTGGGGCACACTCCTGCTCCTTAAAGGCCTGTCCTGTTGCAGAGCAGTGCAGGCAGCTAAGGCAGAGTCATGGAGCTCAGTTCACAGTGCACCATGCTCTGTTAAGCATTGCAGAACCAGCCTGGCATTGGAATATGTATGCTCCACCCAGAAAAATGGGATTATTTGTCACTGTACCGCATTAGGCATGATCTGCCCCCACAAATCTGAGACATATACGTTCTCACGGGTGTTTCATGAGGGCAACAAACTTATCTGCCACTCCATAATACAATAACACCACTGGAAGCTCAAACCTATATCTCTCTCTTAGTTCTTTAAAATTCTCTAGACTTTCTCGAATGGATGCAACAATTCAATGCTTGCTATCCTCAAAGTGCTTAACAAACATTAACTAAGAAAATTGGAGAAATATTAGAAGGTGTCCTTACAAAAACATGTCCATATTGGAAGGGAAAGTGGAGCAGGAAAAAGGAACAGGAATTCCCTACCATGTTTGCAAAATGAATGGCTGTTGATGCCTGTGCTCCTGGTCAGGGTGGGCACCAGTACTAGAAAAATGTGGGGTTGAAATAATAAGGGACAGAGAGAGGAGATGAACAAGGGCTGCTCTTTCCTGCTTTCTTGCTCTCTCTCAAGGACAGTATGCCCCTCATCAGTCAAGTGACTGTAGATACTGACATTTTAGGCAATGGACTTTTCCATCCCCCAAATTATGGTACTTTGTGTCCAGATATTTTGCTGAATGCAGATAACTACCTTGCCATTTAATCACTGTCAAACACAGGCAACAACTTGAGTGATGGAAGAATGAAGAATGAAGCTACTGCTATTTCACAGAATCATTTAAATATAATTTCACAACATTATTTAAATAGTATGATAAATTTCTGTCGAGATGAAAAAGAATTTTCTGCAGATCTTCTGTTACAGAAATGTCTTTGAAAGAAGAATGTCTGCAACACAAATAAATGCAAGGAGCTGAGAAGAAAATTAAAACTCATAAAATTAACTGACCTTTGCTGCTATCTAGATCACTTTGCATTTGAGGCAATCTGTCTCTGCCTTCAACCACACTGAGACCACTGATTTTTCATGTAGCTGCTTCTGGCTTTCTCCACTCACAATGCAGACTACTCACAGCCAGACCCTGCTCTTTGTAGGATAAATGCAATCACAATGTCCATGGACTGCACAGGATGGTCTCAGCCTTCCCATGATCCAGGTGTGCAATGGGGCAAGTCCATGAAGAGTCAGAGAAACCAGCAAGTCCTGCTCACTTTGATGTCTATGCAAAGATTTGGTTTTGTGCAGCTTTAGACAATTATAATTGGGGACAATTTCTGAGGAAGAATTTGAGTTTAGCCAGTCTCCACACTGGCTTCTCAGGGCTCAGAGCAAGTGAAGGAAAGAAACTATAGTTCCAGCTACTTTGGAGTATTAACATTTTTCAGAAAGGTTTCATGCCATTGCCTCAAAAAGCAGACATCAAAGGCAGCACAATTTCTCCATGTGGAAATTTCTCTTTTCATGGCCTCTTTCAAAGGCTGAGATGAGGAATGACCCTATTTTCCCACTCCTACCTCGCACACAGCTGGGATCAGACTCCTTACATACCCCTGTTTACACACACCAGAACCCTCTGTTCACTCCACCCCCTGGCATTAGCTTGGGGAATGGATGTTGTGACACTCATCCTCATGAACGTCCTCTGGCACGGCTAATTAGCCAACGGCTCTCCAAGATGGACAAACCAGCAGCATCCTTCTCCAGCCCAGCCACACCAGAGGGGGTGGCCATGTGCCTGCTGATGGAGGGGACTCTGGAGTGAGAGCGAGTCAAGTGTGTTGTGGAGAGGGTCCACCCCAGCAGATACCATCTTCTCCCACCCCAGCTCTGCCCACGCTGACCTTCTGCGTGTCTCGCCTTCACCGCAAGGCTCTCTGAGCAGGGAGCTGTGTGCTGCTTAGCAACCCTGCAGCACGATAAATACTGAGCACTACGTACAGGGCTTGTGGAGAAGGAAGGACAGAGGTAGCAGAAATCAGACTGTGCAGCACCCCAAGCAGTGGCAGCACAGGTCCAAGGGGCTCAGGCGTGGCTGTGATTGATGTGCACCCCATGAGTGCCACAGATATGCAGAGGGAGAGTGCCTTTTCCCTCTGGACAATGCAGCTAACAGCAGAACAAGGGGAGGGGGTGTGAGATGTGATCTCCCTTCAGCTGGGCCCTCAAAACCAATTCAACTCACCAGGACCTGCTGTTGTTCAGCCAGTGGAGAAATCAGGCTTTACTGCTTTTACTCAAAAGGCACTGCAAATCCTTCTTAGACACAAGGGGCAATAAGACCAGCAAGGAGGTTTCCATGGGATTATTTTTGTGCAGAGGGAATTTCTGGGTGATAAGGAGCTGGAGTACGAATCTACATCCCCACCCTACTACCAAGGGTACAATTTTCTCTAAGTCATAAAAATATTGACCCAGGGACTGCAGGCTGCTGCTGCTGGTATCTTGCAGGTCCTAAGCTCAGTCCTAAACTCAGATACTCCAGATAACCAAGACAGAAAGTTTATTAAAATGTCTCTGCACACTGTCACAATGCCACAGCCACAGTTTTGGCTTTTCACCCACACGGTCAGCCACAAGCACCCTCACATCAGCTTGTAAAAAGTATGACTGGCTAAAAAATTAAATTAATGCCTAAGGAAAATTTATTTCTTTGTCTTTAGGAAAAAATTTAATAAAAACATCATGGTGAGCCTTTTACCTCTCCTATATGTTTCAAAGCTCTAGTATTAACTTGTATCTTCTATTTGTGTTGGAGTAAATCAGGAATGCTGCAAACAATATAATTAGACCAGCATGAACATTATATTCTGTCACAAGTGTGTAAAAACCACCCATGGCTATCAGAGTTGCATTGAGGCAGTAACTCTCAACAATACTTGGTTGTATGGATAGACTTCTGCCCACATGATGTGGCACCCTCATCTGCAGAAGAAAACAGAAAAAATGGCAAGTTTGTTTCTGGTCACACTGAAAAATTCATTTGTCACAGGGCAGACCATAATGCTCTACAGATTTCTGTTGGCACCTTTGTCAATATATCACAAATTAGGAGTAAACAAGTGAAAAATTATCCATAAGAGACTTTACTGTGAAACAACTGGATCACTTGTTTTATGCTAAAGACTAAAACCTCTTGGAAGCTTTCAGTGTTCCTGGGTATGAGAAACAGTGGAGCATTTTATCCATTTATGACCACAAACTTTCTCCCTAGCAGAATTTGTGAGTTTGCATAAGTTAGAACAGACAGAGAAATCCTGCCCTACAACAATTACAAAAAACATTATAAAAGACTGACAGCACTGGAGAGCAGATCCTTCTGCTTTTCTGACCAACACATTCTGCACAGACAAGAGCAAAACAAACTGTTCTGCACAGCAGGGCCCATGTGGCTTGGCTGAGCAATCTCTCCAAGTAAAAGGCTATTTTATCCACTTCACTCATCAGCCCTTGAACTGTCAAAAAGAGCCTAACAAGCAGTTGCAGTAATTTTG
Source organism: Urocynchramus pylzowi (assembly GCA_013397555.1). Classification (NCBI taxonomy): domain Eukaryota; kingdom Metazoa; phylum Chordata; class Aves; order Passeriformes; family Fringillidae; genus Urocynchramus; species Urocynchramus pylzowi. The sequence goes on from VZRH01006013.1 coordinate 1,207,956, forward strand.
CTATTCTACTTAAAAAATTGACACCAATCCTTCTTCATCTTGATGCACCCAAAAAACATTGGGCAGCACACACTATCAGTCCCCTGTCCAAAATCCCCACTGATGCCACTGAATCAGCAGAATTGATACAGTAGAGCTCTGGCAGCTCCACTGGGCTTGGGTCAAGTTGTAAAGCTCTTCAATAGCTTGTCTCATAAACACTATCCTCTAAATTGTTGCACAACCAACATCCACTGTTTGGTAGAACAATTGATTTTCCCTGTATTAGCACTCAGTTTTCATCAAGCAGAGCTACATTTAGTTTAGTAAGTAGTGATGAATTTGAAAGAACACAAGAAAACCAACAAAAACTCTCCATCCATGGATATTCAAAACCCAGGAGGACACAGACATAAGCAACCTGCTCTAGCTGACTCTGTTAGGGCAGAAGTTTGTCCCTAGTAGATCATCTGCAGCCTCATTCCAAGGAAGGGAGTCAATTCACCACTGGGAGATGATTAGGCATAGAGGATAGGCAACACATGGGGATGTTGGGCTTTGGTTAGAGGTGACAGAAGACATGGACAGTGGTGTTCAGTGGTAGATACTAAACCTGTTTTGATAAACATCAACATTCAGACAGTGGAATCAGGCCACAATGCAAAGATCTTTTCCTTACCTTTCCAAAATATTAAAGTCTGCCTTTTTTTCAGCTGCCCTCAGTAACATTCCCAGGGTCTTTCTATGATTCTTAGGGATGTCTTCTTAGGGACTGATCCCTTTTGCAGAGCTGATCTGGTCTGGCATCAATGAATTGCATCAAAGGCCCAGAGATCTGTCCCCACAGATCTTCTTCTTCCCTTTGGGTGCCTCCCACTCAAACAGTACTTCTAAACCTATTTTTTCCACCAACTATCTCACTCTATCTTCTGAGTAATTACTGTCTTTCCCTTCACCTGCTAGGAATTAAGGCACCATTTCAGTATAAACTCCTCTAATGTGTCAGGGAGAATAGGAGAGATTAACAATTTCAATTCACCTTGACCTGTCTGTCATCAGTCATGCTGCAAATTGCTCTTCAAAGCAATTAAGCACATTTAGGATTCTGTCTTCCCTGCTCAGGCTAAACAGCACTGTTTTGTTGCAATCAATACTGATTTTGGACTAGATCATGCTTAGTCTCAGTGGCTTGTGGGAGTTGACCATGAAGAGGACTACACAGTTCCTTCTCTTTGGGGGAGTGAGTGGTACAAAACCAGCTGGGGAAAAAGGGCAGGGCTGTGACCTGTCCCCTGCACCATGGGACAGGCTCACCACAGCCCCCACTGCCAGTTCTTGGCCTCCTTAAGAAAGTCTCAGTGTCTTCCTCTTGCAAGTATCTTGCTAAGCAAAGCCAAACTGCAGAACCTTGCTCCTGCTTCTGAAACTAGACTTTGCAGTATACAGGGACCATAAATCACACACAAATGCTAAGCACCCTAAAAATACCTGAGCAATGAATTTTAAGACAGTTTAAATATGACCTGTCATTTTATTTCAGTACAATATTTTCTTCCATTTAATTATTATTTGAAGGTGAACTCAGTACCTACTTAAGGAAGTGCCTATGTAGGCATTTATGGTACCTTTTTCTCAGGCTATGAGACACATATAAAATAGTGTCTTTTATTCACAAAGTTAGAACAGTGAATAAAGGTATATAATGAAAAGCTTGGCTATCATCAGCCCTTTCCCTGCTGATCTAGCAGGAGGGCTCTTTGGCAGCAAACCCTGTGGTACCTCTGAGAACAGATGGATCCATCCTACCTGAAATCCAGCAGAACCAAGGAGCCACATCACCAGGCACAGTGACCTGCTCATGGGTCATCTCAGACTATAGGGATGTTCCAGAGATACTGAGCATATATTTTGCACATGTTTGAAAACCATCTGAAACACTCCCTGACAGGTTGAATAGCTGGCACATCACTTGTCATAAAGACCAGGATGCTCAGCTTTGCTTTCCCCTTCAAGGTTTGACAGATGGCTGTGTTATCTTAATTTTATACAGGGAGCCAGGGATTTATTTTTCCCTTTTATGTAAATATCTTACTCCCCTCACAGACACTGACACACCAGTGAGCTGCAGAAATAGGATTACACACTGCATGTCCCGCTCTCCCCCATCTCAGTTGCTTATTTACCAAACAACTCTCGTTAATCCTCTTTAATGTCCCTCTTCCATCTAGTCTTAGTGTCTTACTATTATTCAGGTACTTGCAGATGTTAAAAAAAGCTTAAGACACAGTCACCTCCAGAGCTGATTAAAGTGAATTGAATTCCACTGATTGTTTTTGAATCTGCATTGATTTACACCAGATGAAGGCTTGTTAGAGCTGCTGGCATTCATGGTGCACTTGCCCAAACCCAAAAATCCCATAATACTGAAATAATCTGGTTTTCTCCACCCTGTGTTACTTTATGGATTGTCTTTAGACCTCTTTTACTTCTTGATTACAGTCTTTTGGGGAAAGAGTGAGAATGGCAGGTTTTCACAAAGACATCGTAGAGAATTACTTGGAAGTATTCTAGATTTTGAAGCAGTTATTCATCTGCTCTTTCTATGTGTTACAGAAATTACTGGTTGTGAGATCACTTTTTATCCATAAAATGCATGGAGAAGTCCCACTGCTTACAGTGAGGCTGAGCCCCAGCCAGTGATTAAGCCTGTCCTAGAAATCTACAAATGTCACAGATGGTGCTAACTGACTATTGCTAATTTTTTTCTGATGTGCTATGGAAAAGATTCTTAAAAGAAAAACTACATTTTTTTAAAAAAGTGGAACTACCCCTCTAACACCAAGACCATAGAAAATAGCTATTTCTCCACTGCCAAACTGAGGGTGCTTTCATCATGTAACTATGCTGCAGCACAATATAATATCATGTGTGGTCTCCTCTGGTGCTTGACCTGTGCAGCAGCACACATCTGTACCTGGTGTGCCAGTCATGTGCTGTCCAATGCTGCAGTCACCAGCAACACACAGAGGAAATTTAGAAGTTGCTTGAAGCACCTTTGAACTATCACTCCATCTGTATCTTCCAAAATTTCAACCCATCTGAGTATTGAAGTTGATGGACGCAACTTGGTGAAAGTTCCCTCATGGACCAGAGAGGTCAAATCCATTCACTGGGATGGATTTCAGCATTTCTTATGACCATTTCATACTGGAAGAACCTGAGTATTTCCAGGATAGATGTAGGGATGGAGGCAGTACCATACTTGCTTGGTTCTGGTAGTTATTATATACAAAGAAGCACCAATCTGCTAGACTGTATTTTATTACAAATTGCCTCAGTGCCCAAAGTTGGTGATACACTGAAGTTTTAGCTTTTATGAGGGAAAACAAACTACCCCAGAAGACACAGTTTATATACAGATTGAATAAAAACACAGTTGAGTTATGATCCCTCGAGGTCACTACCTCTCTTCCTGCTGCAGAAAAGCAGACATAAGAGAGTTTGACTGGGTCTGGCCCTCTGAAACCAGTAAATGAGATTTCAACTTAAGCACAATAGGATTTTTCTTTTCCTTTTTACTCCAAATTTGATTCTTATGAAAGTGAGGGATTAATACAACAGAGCCAGACTCAATGCAAATAAATCCCTGCCTGCACTTTCCTACTAAAGCATTTAACCCTTTTTACACCCTACAACCAGAGGACTGCTGTTACTTCACTCTTCAGCACCTCTTCAGTGGAGGTAGGAGACAGATTTGCCAGAGGTGCTGCAGTGACAGAAGTCCCAGTTCAGGAGATGTGCAGGAAGGGGGGCCCAGGAGGAGGAGTGCAGAGGAGAGCTGGTGAGATGAGGGTATGAGAAAGGACAGGGCAGAGCATGGGTATGGAGCCCGAAGCTGGGAACACACTGGAGGAGCTCTTGGCTCCAGCGTCACCAGATTAATCCCTTTGCTCTTTCTCTAGTCACTTCTAGCTTCCAGCAAAAAACAGAGTGAAGGATTTCTCACATCAGCTAAAGCAAATTCAGCTCAATGATATGTAATAATACTGTGTTGAAGCCAGAGATGCTTTTCTTGTGAAGCATCTGATCTTATATCCCACTGTTTATTGACACATATCTTTTACAGTGGATCAAGAAACCCGAACTACTGGGGAATGGTGCCAGGCCCTTCAGGGCATTCTTTCTGCAGAACTGTTTTAGCAAGGACTCATTGATGAAAAGAAATGCTCTAGTTACCCTGTAAAATTATAATTAATATGATTTTCTTTCATAGCTGTCAATTCCACATCTGAGCAGTTCCCAGCTTAGCATTTGTCAGCAGTGTGAATGTCAAAAATAAGAAGATCTAAGAGGAATTTTCACTCTTCTCTGAGCCTAATGCCTGTTCAAGCAGCTGACTTGTAGGTTGATATTCATACTGTTGACAAAAAATGGGTGTCTTCATCAAGTGTTGGTATTATTTTGCACTGAAACAAAGCATGAGACTGTATGTGAATTCCCCAAACCTTTGCAAGACAGCTCTAAATTTGTCTCTTTAAATTTAATTTCTGTTCCTCCCATCTACCAGCATCACAGCAGATTTGAAAAGCAATTCCTCGTGAGACACAAGTTGCTACTGCTCTCATACAAGTATTTTGCAGCCTTGACACAAATCCTTCACAATTTGGCAGTGGTTGACAAATACAAATGAGCAGCAATGGTAGACCAGCAACTACAAGTGTGAGACTTTGCACTGTGCTACCAGTTCAACTGGATGCCAGTCTCAGTCCTCCAAAGACAATTTTTCAAAGTGCAGTTGCTAAAGTGAAAACTTTCTAGCTCCCCCCAAATAATAAACATTCATTTTAGCTAAACTAGAATAGTAAAAATACTTAATGTAAATTTAATAAGACCTAAAATAGAGACTTTCTTTTCTTGCTGGAATTTTCCCTTCTTGATGCTCTTTCAAATCCTGCATAAATTTTTCAACAACCTCAAAACATGTCCAATGCTCCACCATTGTGATATCCCCACCGAGGCTCAACAAAAATCTTGCAGTCACGTTGCATGCACATAACATTTTTCATGACAAGTATTTTCATTAATTTCTCTTTTTCCTTCACTCCAAAATATTACCACTCAGAAAACATGAAGTTGAAAAAAAACTGTCACTTATTCCAAGCTGAGATTCAGATGTCACTGCAGTGTCTCATGAGAGCTATGGATGGGAATCCTGCATTCTCTACTGCATGCTGGGTCACCTGGATATACTAATAGCTCCCAGCCAAGACCCTCACAGAATAAAACAGTGACACCATGAACACTCAGCTGTGGGGTGTTGTCAGAGCCATACTAAAAACAATAGAGGAGAAATGCACCTCCATCCATCTGGCCTACAATTCCCACAAATTACTTTCTCTTTTAAATCAACCCTTTGGACTTGCATTTGGAACCTTAAAATGGAAATGTTAAAGTTTTGACCTTTTCCACCAGAAATATAAAATTTTTTTTAAGTGAAGAAATTATTTTCATTCATATTTTTCTGTGTAACTGAAGTCAATACTTCCTAAATACTCGAGGCCTAGGCAAGTGCAGCTATTGCAAAGACAGTGAGCTGAAATGGTTACTACACACTGTTGTACATAGGCTTCACAGAGGCTTTTACATTAGGAGGAAAAGGTTTTGAATTTCATCTGTAGGTTATAATTTTGAAGCAAGAATAAATTAGAAGTACAGTCTCCAAATGAAAAACTACACGTATGACTTATAAAAGTTTGCATTAATTTAAAATGCTAAAATTAGTAATGGACCTGGGCCAAGAATCTCACATCCTACATGTAAATTTTGAACCTTACCAGAAGTAGTGTTCAAATACAAGTAGTACAATGTTTCCTACCTCTACACTGGGCCAAGCCAAAGCTCTCCACATTTACCAGCAACCTGCAGCAATTTGACTTTGGGCAAGTTCTTATTAAGCTGAACAATGTAGCTCTGTCCTGTTTCTAGTTTTTCTCTTCCTTATGCCCATGACTGCCTGAACTACACCCTTTACACATGCAGGATACGGTACATGAAGTGACTTTCCAGTGAAAACACACACTGGCTACAGGATGCATTTTGCCTTTAAACTAAACAAGACATCATGAGACAAGTCTTGGGTCAGCCTCTGTGGGGCTGCATTGCCCTGAGCACAGTAAAAGCTTCTGCAGTCTTACCTTTTTATGGCTTTGTAGCAAATGATGACAACTACAAAGAGGAACACTAGTGTGGCGCAGCATACTGCAATGATAATAACCAGGCCTGGCCACCAGGTCTCTTCAGTGGGACAAAAGGTAGACTTGGGAGCTGTAAAAAGAGAGTGGAAAAATACATTAATTCTCCTAAATCAACAGGGTATTATCAAATGTGCTTCAGCCACTCACGCAATAGCACTACACCAGGATCACAGATACATGCAAAGATGGTATTTCACATTTAGGACCCATTTCTTTCTTTTCCCCAAGCAATCAATTTCTCTTATTGGTACTAAATATTTCTTGTCACAGTCCCCAGAAGACCAAGTTCTCTCTGTCAGTGTTATCTACAACCTGGTACTCAGCACGAAGGAGAAAGGCTCAGCTCTGCTACCCGAGGGAAACATCTTCTTCCTCTGCATTCACCATCTCCAGCTACATCAGATTTAATTTTAGAGAGGGATATTATGCTGCTAAGAGCATGTTTTCATACCCCATTAGGGGAGGTTAGTTGGGAGCCAAAGCAGTGCCTACCAATCTGTATTGTAGCTAATATTACTGTAACCTTGGAGTGAGAAAGGGGGATTTGTTTTAAAAGAATATGAGTTCCATTACATTTACTAATTGCTTTCAGAGTATTATAGTTGACAATCTTATTTTCCTTTATACTACCTTTGAATTCTAAGCCAAGTAGTCAAGATATGTTAACATTAAGAAAAGTTAACTTGTGGAAATATAAGCTATTAATATTATATTTTTCTTATTACATTTAGGGCTAGAATTGTCTATTTAAGTACCACTCAAAAGAAGAAATATTTTGTATCTGGTGACATTTAGTTAAAATATTTTCCTTCAGGGCTCTGTTCCTTTTCCCATGCTATGAGGGGACACATTTCCTGAAGGATGGTGAGTAACAGCCAATGCCTAGAGCAGTATCAGTGTACTGCAGAGGGAGCAGAGAGCCTTAGCACAGCCTCTCCAACCACATCAATTCCATGAGGATTTTTGTTACCTTAAGTGACATTTAATAATGAATCAGTTGATGGGACTGTCTTTATCTATATTCTCAGCTAAGCAGGTGAGAGAATGAAATATAGCAAAAGGCTCTTTTATGAGTCTCATTATTTAATTTGATATTCTGAATGTCCAGTTATAAATATCACAAATATCTACACAAGTTACAATATATCATCAGTCCAGTATAATTTATTGTGATCTGACATCTCCTCTGTCTCCTGTGTTTGATTAGAAAAAGATACACATACCCTTAGATTATCACTCAATACATTAAATAATGAATTACACTGTTCCTGAGAAAACTTCTTTTTTCCAATTGCAAGATGTATAGAGGAGTTGGCAACATTCACCCCAAGGAATCTACAGCAGCACCTTAGGAAAAGACTAGGTAAAGAATTGTAAGAAGCAATTAGAGTAATGAACCCAACAGCTTGACAACTAGTGGTTCCCAATTTGACAATGTTCACCTCTAGAGTGCCCCAGCAACTGAATTTCTACTTTATTACTATGTCAGTTGCAGAAGTCTGTTTTCAGTGGGTGATGGAACTATTTACTGTGTCTTGATAAAGCTAATGATTTTAATATTCTCTGAAAGTTTTCAATGTTGTTAGGCTCCAGAACAGAATGCATTTCAAAGATGACAAAATGTTTGCATGAAGGAGCAGGCAGTGTCAAGGTCAACTCTACCCTTCTGGTGCTGTCCTGAAAAATACAAAAGGGAGCAGTGAAGTAAAAGGAAAAACATCGATCAGCAGGTGCCATGTAAAATTTGATGAGAGCACAGAAGATGGGAGAAGTGGGGCTATCCTTCTCTAGCCCTTGTTCTTCTTCAAAGGCAGGATCAACCAAACTGCAGAGGCAGAATATAAAGCCAGGCTTGTCACATGTCTGTACACCATGTAGTCTTGATGGTTTATCACAGTATTTTTCCATGGAGAATAAACAGATGTATGTGGGATTGAATAGTAAACATTACTCCTAGATGCAGTCATTAATGACAGAAATATAAGAACTGCTGATGTGGAAGTGATGCCTAATCCACCTCAGTTCCCTTCCCCACTGGTCCAGACTGGGCACTCAAAAAGAAGCACAAGAAATCATGCTGGAAGCTACCAAGCTGTTTCTTAGTGGCTCGTGGTTTCATACAAATTTAAAAATTATTTTATCTTTCTACTCCTTATTAATGCAGTGCTAATCTTGTTTTCCTTTGAAATGTCCACTCCTTTTTCAATAAGCTCATAGTTACATGTGCTTTTCTGCCTTTCTCAGTATGTGTTCACATAGCACTCATACCCTGGCATTTCTATGTCCTTAATGCATTTCCCCTCAAAATTATCCTCTGAGGAAGAACTGCATTTAATCCCCTTATGATGATGGGAAGGGTGAGCCAGGCCTGCATGGATGACTCCTGTGTGTGCAGCTGGAAATGTCAGCTGAGAGTGGAACTTCCCAAAGAACCAGCAAGATGCCTGGGAAGTACCACATCTTCAGACAGGAGCCTCCTAGTGTGTCCCACACTGAGCTCTGGATGCTAGTGAGGTACTGATGTCCCAGCTCCCTTGGGCTGGGGCTCACAGCTTTCCCTGGGGCTGGGGAGGCTCTCCATCTTGTGCTTGACTCCCAGATCCCAGCTTATCACCTGCACCCAGGGTTGCACCTGAGAAGGGCTGAGCCTACAGGTGTCAATGAGCTCTCAGTGATGAGAAATTACCCTGGGTGAGGGCAGCTGCAGCACCCTCTGGCACTTTGCAGGGAGTAGCAGTGCATTTCAGGGCACTCCCTGGAAGAACACACGTGGGTCCCAAACGCTCCTCTAGGGAGATACTGACATCACTACAAATCTCACTGAGCAGATGTCCCACACTGCCTATAACAATGTCAGTGTCCAGTTGTTCCATCATCTTCACCTATGATGAAGTGCAGGAAAGAAATTCTCCTGGTTGCTTCCTTGTTTGTACCACCTCTTTCAGACACATTATAAAACCCCAAAAGCTGTACACTTCAGAGCCAAATTGTGCCCTTTCCCTTAAGTAAAGAAACAAGCCACAGACTGCTGTCCCTCACAGAGGTGTATCTGGGGAGTGGAGGACACCCCTGGGCGCCAGAAATCCCTTTGTCATCCCCACTGGGCTACTGAGAGCTGAGGGCTGGCCAGCCTGGCCACAGAGGGTGCTCTGTGATGCTGGGGTTATGAAACTATAAAGCTACACACAGAGTAAGTGTGGCACATAAATTGAGTTAAAAGCCAGAGAACTGGTATGTCTCAAAATCTAACTATAAATGGAAAGTCACTGCTGGAAGAATTTGGTTTTTAACAGTGACCTCCCTCTTCACCCCCTGAAATAGGGTGATGAAACTGATACAGTTTGCAAATGACTCGGGAATGCATTTAACTACAAATGGAGACAAACATATTTAGATTAGAAATAGGGTAATTATAATCATTAAGGATAATTAGTCATTACCATAGTCTATCATTTCTGGTTGAGTATTTAAACAAAAAACTTAGTTTAAGGTAGCCTTTTTTTTTTTCTTTAGGAGATCTAAATTCAGCTAAGGAGATTGGACTTAGTATAAGACTTGAATAAGTAAAGAAAATGCTCTGGCTCTGGAAAGTCCACATGAGTACAACGCCTTTTATCTCTTGGCCTTAAAATTTATGAAGTACAAATGTTGGTTAGGTTTACTTTTAGAGGGCTATCACCTTCTCCTGTTCCCAACAGCACCAGGCTAAATAAATACAATGAGCAAATAAACCCATTTCAGCCCTGTAGTGGGTAGATGGATCCAACTTATTCAAAACAAATTAACAAAAAAGTGCTTTCAGATCAAACTGTTCAGCATCACAAAATTCTTACACCTACTTTTTTTGACTAAATTTGTTTTGAAGGCTCAGCATAAAGACATAAAGCTCTGACTCTAATGTTAGAAGGTATCTGTACACAGCTGGCTCTAGCCAGAAATGTGCATACCAGAAAAGATTAGTTCAGCTATTGAGGGTTTCCCTCAATGTCTAGGCACAAAAATAAATGTTCTGTCACTGGAAAGAATGTTTCCATAAAATTCCTAAGAAGTTCTCTGATTATTTTTTATCAGATCTCATTGGTCATTCTCAAAATTGCTCTGAGCTTCCAACAAAAAACTGTGATGAAGCTGTTTTAATCTTCTGGGTTAAGCATTACATAGTTTTGTGTATGTTGTAAAAGCCATACATGTACTGCCTGAGACAGAATCTAGTAACAGGACTTGGAATCCTTGGATACAACATCAGGTTGTCTTTAGTGGTCATGGCTGTACTTTATAAAGCTCATAATCTCAAAATCTAGTGCTCCCATAATTTATTTTGATTAGTGTTATTACTTTCCATTACCATATGGGTTTTAGGCTAATTGCTCTTTGCACAGCATGCTGGGACATTAACAAGTAACACAACCAAGTCTGTCAGGAGACAGAAAGTGCTCTCTGAGGGGGCCCTGCTGAGCTGGTGCCCTGAGCAGCTCTTGGCAGCGATGCAGAGGCAGGGAGCCTGCACCAGGGCACCCCTTCCCACTGCCAATCCCACAGCAGCCAGCGCTGCAAAGCAAAGAAAAACAAAACAGAATAAAGCAAAACAAAGCAAAAAAACCCAGAACAAAACAAAACCAAACACAGGGCTGAGCCGGAAAACAGCTAAGGGAGGCAGTGACCCGTGCTCCCACATGTAATCCCTGGGGAGGTGTCTCCCCTGGAGTCTGTCAATTCACAGACTGAGACCCAAGCAGCTGGTGAGTGTCCACTGATGTGATGGGGAAGGGTGACAGTGACCCCCATACCTCCCTACAGCAGCAACTTCATGCCTAAAAAAAGGAAGACCACTTTCAAGATGAATCAAAACTGATTTTGTTTTTCTTCTGCTTTTATTCCTATTCTTGCAGAAAGGTCAAGAGTGCTGTCGTAATCATCCTTATGAGACAACTGCCTGTTTTTAATATTGTATACTCACAACAGGCTAAACCCTGCCATCTCTATGCCTGCAGCATTTCTCTTGCTATTGTAAGGCTGCCTGAATCAGCCATGCACTTTTAATTAGCATGCTAGGAAGCAGGATAGGATTTTATTTTGAAGGCAGGCTCATATTCCAAGGGCCCCAAGTGTTTTATCAGTCTTGGTTGGGAATTAAAAGGAAGATGCAGGCAGAGTGTTTTCAGCAATCTCTATGTATGCCACCTATTCTAGAGACCTGGTAATCTTCTGGCTAAAACTGGGTTGGGGTCCTAGTCTCATCTTCACTCCTATTTATTATTTTGATATTCATGTAAATTGTATGTTGACATCTCCATTTGCAAGACAGAGAAGACAGTAGTTCCTGCAGCCATTATCACACTGGGATGCAGGGACAAGCCCAGAAAACATGGAGAAGTTTAAATGTGATTTCAAATGTCAAGATATATGGAAAAAAAACAAACAAACAAAAAAAAAACAGGACACTCCAGTGTCCAATTTGAACTCCCAGTTAAATGTGGAGAAGGATTTTGAATGTGTTACAGTTTGGGTCTCTTCACATCAAAGTATCTCATCCAACCTCCTGTGGAATAGAGAAGTTCAATTAATCCCGTGATTAAGATGAAATAATTTGGGTTCTGTGAGGAAAAACCCTACAGAGGAAGTTACACAAACACCAAAGCTTGGCTATTTACTCTAGGCATTGCACTGTGTAACACACAAGAAACGAGGAGAGCCTCCATCACATGCTCATATCTTTTTTGAGAAAGCAGATTTTAGTCCTGAGCCTGAGGCCTCTTGTCTACTTTTGCAAAAGGCCCTTCACTCCCCCCAGCAGTGTAGATTCACCCTAAAGTGAGTGCTGATTCATTTAATGCTGATTAATTTGACTGTATGATAGGATGAAGCCTTAGGCAGCTAATAAAAAAAGCCCAAGGGCTCAAGTGATGTAAATTAGCAGAAGTCCAGCCAGCTGTGAGACTGGTGCCAGCTGAGGACCTTGTCCCAGCATCTGCATGATGATGTTCAGAAGAGAAATGTAGCTGAAGGTCAGGATCAGTGTCTCCAGGGCCCTGGAGGCTGTGGGCTCTCTGGGAACAAGATTGGTTACCTAACCCAGGGCCTTGGGGAGAGATCTGTGAGTCAGTGTCAGCTGAAGCATCCCCTCTGTTTGCTGTCCTTCATCACGCAGGGGCTGCTACAGATGTGTTTGGATAACGCACGCAGCAGGAACGTGCTGCGTGTACCCAGGGCTGTTCACAGTCAGAGGCAGCCAGCAAGGGAAAAACAAATCCTTCAAAAGAGCCTGCTCGTGGAGTGTGTGGTGCTGCTAGACTTGATACAAATATAGATCTTCAGCTGTTATTCTAAAAGGCATTGTGAGAACAGGCAAAGTACGTGTTCCCTTCCACACTCTTGGATTTAAGAGGAAAATTTCCTGGGAGGACGGGGGAGAGGAGGCTGACCAAGAAATGGGTGACCTTGGTGTCTGTTCCTGGGGCAGAAAGCCATGACTGCAGACATGACCTGCATCCTCAGGGCACCCCAATGCACAGGCCCTGGGGCTGTGCTTGGCCAGAGGGAACCCTGAGCTCACCTTCACGTGGCAGCCACAGCTGCCTGCAGAAGGCAGCCCTCGGGCTGGTGGTCAGGGGCAGACAGGCTTGCCAAAGGAAGGATTGGCATTTTCCAGACTGATGGAGAAGTGGCTTGCCTAGCCCTGTCAGGTTTCCTCATGCTGTGTTTGGTTTTTTTTTTTTTTTACTTCCTTACAGATTTTTGCCCTTCCTGTTGCCTGTAAGCTTCGGGCCATTTCCAGAGTGCCACAAGCCAGTTGAGTAAACAACCAGGCAACAGCGGTGTGCTCGGCAGAAAGCCTGTCCTGATGTATGGCCTCCCTGGCGTAGTTAGGTTAAATAACACTGGTAGAAATCAGCTATTCCTGTAGCAGATGATACTTCTGTTTATCACACTTTGTTGCAGACAAGTTTATATCATGCAGCTGCTCCGTGCATATGTTCCTACTACACTTCTAAGGGGGATACTGCAATCACTACGCTGCGGGAACTTCTGCTATAATAAAAACATGTGTGGGAATGATGCTGGAGAAATTCCCTCCCCCGCAGCTCTTACACTGGAGACACTGTTATTCTACACTCTCAGTTGCCTCATCTTAGTTTTCTCCTCCTTTCTAAAAACACTTCTCTTCTGAAACAAGAAACACACTCCGTTTTGTGCTTAGTTTTGGAGACTGGAGTGCTCAGGAGGTGAAGGAAAGGGAAATTCTGCAGGAATTTTCTGAAGGTCACAGGCACAAGAGGAGTGCATGGCTCATTGCAAGAAACAGAACTGGAGCTGCAGGTGGAAAAACCTGAGCATGGATAGTCAGTAAGGGAGAGAGCAGCTGGGGGAGGTTAAGTGTGGTGCTCAAGATCTAAGCTTTAGGATTTACTGAACCTGTGCACGTTTAGGTTTGGGTTTTGCAATAGATTTCACTAAAGCTCCATGTTACTGTGCTTTCTTGGTAGGTGTCATGCAGCTGCTTTTCCTTGGCAGATCTGGGATTCTTACAGAAAATGAACATATTGTTAGGACCAAAATAATAATAGGTAAAAATATTGGTTGGCCAGACATAAATAAAGCACATTGTGGGGAAGTGGCTTGTGCAAACTCACTGCACCTCAGTGAGAAAGCCAGAAAAACAAAATGTCTTTTGACTCCTGGCCAGTCCTCCCCTCTGGATTGTATTTCCTCTTCTTTGGGAGTAAACACAAACAACTGATTTGGCTAAAACTACATTACAGGGGTGGAAACAGAAATCTCCCTGACTTCCCAGACAGGCGCCAGATCTCTGTCCCAAGCCAGAACAGTGACACCATGCCCAGCAGCTCAGTGCAGCTGAGCCCTATGATCAGAAACAAGGCAGGATGCCACAGGATGCCCTGGAATGGCTGACACTAAATGTATGGGATAACCTGTCTTGGTTTTGTATAATTGCAGAGGGAAACTAGAGAACAGTTCAGAGTTCTACATACATATGGAAATATGGCAACGAGCAGAGCAGTCAAGGGATTGTCAAACAAAGGAGGAAGGGAAAGTCTGTGCTCCAAATGATTAATGGGCTGAGGACCAGACCTGTGTACCTTAATCCTATTAGGTTGTTGGTGAAGCTGATGGGACCCACCACAACTGAGGTACACCTCAAATAGGGGCAAAACATGCTTTCAGCTGCTGAGGTCTTTTGGAGGAGAGCAGCGTTAGAGAGCACAGAGGGAGAATCTGTTCTCTAAAGCATGATCTGGAGAAGCAGTAGCATTTATAGACCTTGTGGTAAAAAGGCTTTTAAGGAGATTACATCATAGCTAGCTTCTGTATTAATACTCAGCTCTGGCACTTATCTTTACAATGCATGCTCACATCAGCCAGTGCCCTCTGATCTGACTTTGGTGTTTTTCTGACCAGCAGTCTCCCCATGAGACGCTGCTTTTCACTCCCCATCTGATTCTCTCAGCATAAAGGTCTGAATTGTTTTTACCCCGATTGAATCACACCCCGTCGCTCTCTGTCCCGAGCAAATGAGAACTGAAGCCTGTGCCTGGCAAGGCAACCTCCTCCCTGCAGCAACACAAGCACTTGGGAGAGCCTCACAGGCCTTGTCACGTTGTCTGCTCTCCACAGCCTGGGTCACTGCCAGGTTGGGCAGCACCGAGAAAGTCCTCATGACACCCCCAGGTATCCTAAGTGCTGCCTCTCATGGGAGCCATCACTGAGGCATGCTCTGCCAGACTTGGTGGCCTGTTTTCTGAAATGCAGATGTCAATCAGATCAGTGGGTATCTGGTGCCTCTAAGAAATAGGTCACAAGTGCCAAAGCATTTGGTGTTAAGTTAGTACCATTTATTTTAGAAGGTAACCTGGTTTCCAGAGGTTCTTAGCACTCTGAGAACCAGGATGCTTTGGTTGGGTATGAAGATATACAACCTTAAGTTCAATCTTCTGAGTTTCATGATACAGGCTTTAACCTCTCTGTACTTAGGCAGCATGTCACTACAGAAGAAATTCCCCTTGGGAAGTGGGTTCCAGGCTCAGTTCTCCTCCTTGCTCACTGGGTGATTTTGGGACAATTTCTACTCCAGCCTTGTTTCTCCTTCTCCGGGGTGGGAAGAGTAGCTCCAGCTTTCTAAACGGTTGCAAGGTGTAGGGATAAAATGTGCTACATAAGGCTGCATGTCAGCACTGTTGCTATTTCTTTCCCAATTCTTTAATAGAACAGGCCCATTTATAAGTACTTCATCTATATTCCTACAAGAACTAGCTGTAATTACCTGACCTTTGTATCAACCACCAATTCAAGCAAACACAGCAGCAAGGCCATGGTCTGTCACAGAACAGCAGAGCACAACACTGACCTGGAGACAGTAATTCTCAGTTCTTTTGAACAGAGGCACCACTGAGAGACAGAGATGTGCCAGTACCATCCACTTCATTGCACAAACACACAGTCTAACTCTTCAGTGGCAACTGATGTGCACAGGCATTTTATGAGCACTTGCAAATCTTCAGTGGAGAAAAATCAGTGCTGAACACAATCTGCTTGTCCTGCCAAACTGTGTGACCTCATCATGTTGCAGTGATGAGAGCATAAAAGCATCCAGAAAAAAAAGAGGCCTGAAACCACTGGAATTTCATGCTAAGTCTTTCATTTCAGCACATTTGGGCTTATTTCCATTAACAAGCACACGCACACATGCACACAGATATCTGGGGTTGTTTAGTCTAGAGAAAAGGAGGCTCAGGAGAGACCTCACTACTCTCTACAACTGCCTGAGAGGAGCTGTAGCCAGCTGAGGGTCAGTCTCTTCTCTCAGGCAACCAGCAATAGGACAAGAACACAGTCTTAAGCTGAACAAGGGGAGGTTTAGGTCGCACATTAGGAACAAGTTCTTTAAAAAAAGTGTCATTGGGCAATGGAATGGCCTGCCCAAAAAGGTGGTGGAGTCACCATCCCTGGAGGTGTTTAAGGAAAGACTGGATATGGCTTAGTGCCATGGTCTGGTTGACAAGGTGGTGTTTGGTCATAGATTTGGTCAAAGACCTCAGAGGTCTTTTCCAATCTAAATGATTCTGAGACTCTGTGAATAACTTTAACACGGGCAGAAAGAAGTTTGCTTCTGGGAATCAGATATGTGGAGACTTGTTCAAGCTGCCAGGGAAAAGGACTATCTTTGCTTGCAGGCTTATAGCACTGTGCCCTGAGCCATTTGACATCAAACAAAAGTAGGAACCAGTGAAAGAAATAAAGGGTTGCTTCCAAACTAGAACTCACTAGGTACAGGACATGCATTTTCCCACCTCAATCCCATAACCAATATCACCTCCCAGGTCCACTGCAGTAAAATAAAATGATTCTTCTGGACAGTTTCTCTCCCAGTCAACCTGTCTTTCTTTCAGGCTGTTTCAGAGGCTGTTTTAGGGCAGAAGATGGGCTCATCATCAGTACCAGGAATTTCTGGGAGAGATAGGCTCCTTTGTGGTGCAGTGCAACTGCAGAGGGCAACTCGTGGGGATGCCCTCTGCATCCCCTGAAGAGCAAAGACACTAAGTAGAAAACTTGCCTCATCCTCCCTTGTGACCTGATGGCCACCACTCACCTCAGATCAACAGTGAGGAAGTGATTAGTAAACAGTAAACAGATTAGTAAACAGTAAATATTAGTAAAGATCTGTCCAGTCCAAAATAAGGTGGATTGGGCCATGGACTGGGACACTTACTGAGAGCTAAGTGGCTTGGAGAGCTGATTCAGCATCTATCTACATTTTAAGGTGATAAAAGCACTTAAAAAACTAGCCCTTACTTCCACTGTGCCTCAGATACCCTTGGATGAAATCCATGCACCAAAAGGTGCCATGAAGGCAGGTTCTGGTGAGCCTGTTAAGATTCTGTGGTAGTGGCAGTTGTATGGACACTGTAAGCTCATATAGTGAGCCTTCCCAGGTTGTTAATTCCCCTATCTGCTGATATACCCTCCTTTTCAGGGTTTTGCTGAAGCTGTATCATCATTGGCAGAGGAGTAATAAGACAAGCCATAGTGCTGGTTTTTAGTGTGGGTTCATGTCCAGCCCCTCAGGCTGCCTCCTTTCATTCATTACTGCATGGTGATGGTGTGGCTGCATCTCAGCACTGGCACAGTCCTCACTGTGTGATGGTACAGACTCCTATTCCTTGGGACAGAAAACAGCTGATCAATTCTGTAACAATTACCATTACTTTTGAGCATAATAATAATAATAATAATAATAATAATAATAATAATAATAATAATAATAATAATAATCTTCAGTCCATGACACCTACTAGTCTCAAATACAAAGTTTACAAGGATGAAAACATATCTCTGTTTCAGATATGGTAACTCTGGGTGTCTGATATCGTAGTTGACTCTGTTGAGATCTCCCAGCAGGTTGGTGGCAGAAGGAGAAGCAGCGCCCTGGACTCTCTTTCCACTATTCCCTGGAGGGTGGGCAAGATGTCTCCTTTGTGGGAGTCACAGGATGTCACCCTCAAGCCTTCTGAAAGCTCTTACAGTGAACAGACCTTCCAAGGAGGGATGATAGAGGCTGAAATTCAAACAGCTGAGACGTGATTTCAGGAGTCTACACTCTTACAGTGATGGCCAGTCTTTCACCAGCAAATGATTAACGAGATACCTCAGGGCTGGCGCATTCAATCTCACAGAAAGAAGACAGATTTTCTTGGTATAATGTTTTATATACAGATTGAAGTCCAGATTTGCACAACTTCTTACAGTTCAACAGTATTCCCATGAGTGGTGCCATCAGTCACAAGCTATGCAAAGTGAATAAAAGTCAGGGCTACTGGTATTAAGTTATTATCTTGTAGATCCTTTTTTAAGAGCTTGAGAACCTCTCGGTAATAGCAAAGATTAGACAAACCCCACGTCTTAGTGCTGACACTTTCTCAAAATTAGTACCTTCAGGGAAGTCTGAGACAAGACCAACTGCAGACTGAACTTCCTAAAACAGATTGTGGAAGATTTGGAAATACTCTGCATATTTTCCTAATGTGTTAATAGGACAGTTTCTAAGGTACTGGTTTCCATGCAGTGGGGTGCCCAACAGGCAAACCATTTATTTTTCAGAGATGGTGTCCATTTCTAAAAAATAAATGGTTTGCCTGTTGGGCACCCCACTATATGAAGAGAGTGACTATAACAGAAACATACTTTAGATTGGTAAGTGCAGATGGCTCTAAAGAGTTCACTTTACAAAGAAAGCCATATTGCAGCTCAGATGTTTAAGTTTCAGGGAACAGCCAGCAGACACTTCTATTGATGTATGGCATCTTTATAAACATAATCCTCCTATTTCATATTAAGTGGTTTATTCCTTGCGTCACTTCAACAACTCAGTTATGGCTGGAATTAAGAGCTACAGTGATCACTTAAAAATGCCCCTTAAGAGATCAATTAATAGTTCCCAAACCTACTGCTCTTAATTTCCTTCTCCAAATTGTATTCAGATTCAACTTAAGGGAAGTTAAATTGATGACCCACCCAGAGTAAAATGGAACTGAAATGTGAAAGGCCTTCCAAACCAGGTGTAAATTTAATTCTAATATAAGTAAAATTACATTTATCAACTAATATTTTTTTTCATGCAGTTTCCATAAAATACAGAACACTTAAAAAGGCAATTACATCACATTAACAGATCGAGGCATTTCATTGTGCCAAATGCCCTTCTATGAAGTCCTCAATCACCACTCAGTATATTTGGAACTCCTGGAAAGCTAAAAGACAAGGCACAGGTTTCTTTTACAGTAACAAAGGCAAGCAAATTGGCTACAGGTTGGTACTGCACTCGCCCCAGGCTTTACACAGATCATGACTCCCTACTGAACCTACAGCAGTGGGCAGCCCCTATGTACAGTGATGCCCTGAAAAGCTGAGGCAGAGCACCTGTACCTGGCCAAATTGAAACAAGAGTTAAACCAAACCCTCCCTGTGCTCCACTAATAGTCATTTCCTTTCATAATGGCTATGAAAAAAAATATGCATCACTTTCACAAAGAAAAGAAAATGTCCAGGAATGATTCAAGAGAATCTGCTCCACTGGTAAAAGTCCAGTTTAACAGCAGCATTTGTCAAGGAACAGATCTTTGTCTAAAATTATTTCTAACCAATGAACTGATGAAATATCAGCTCAATTTAAAAGACACTTCAAAATAATAAAATAATAAATTTAAACAGCCTTTAGGGATCCACAATTTGCTACTATATTTATGCAGTTATAATGCAATATGATTTACTAGTGGAACGGTTAAAATAACTTTCATAATTATTAATGACAGATTTTGGCAGCAGCATCAGTTATTAGCCAATATTCATACTATATTAATGGACACTGTGTCCTCAATTTGGGATAATATCCCAAATTTCCAGACTACTGCTGGCTTGATCTGCTACACTGACTTAAATATTACCCTTAAGCTGCAATTACCCAAGCAGGGCAACACCTTTATATCATGTTCACAACAATACAATGCACAGAACCCTTACAAGAATGTATTTCTGTAGGTCTGCTTCACCAAGATCAGCTGCTTAGCCCTTCCTGCTGGAACAGCTTGTGCCAATTAAGCATTTACTTCTGACTTGTCAAGATGAGGCACAACTCCTTCTCCCAGGAGCAGGTGAACCTACAATTACTTGAAAATCAGCAGTCTCTGACTCATCAGTAACTTCACTGAAGATTTGTTATCTTCTTAATCAGTAAAATGGTAGGCATGTACAAATGGACTGTCATCCACAGAAGGAATTAATGTCTTCAGCTTAGCCAACTCCTTCTGCTTGAAAAAAAAAATGAAGATGTTGGAGTATGCACCTCAGAGTAGAAAGGACTGTTCTATTGCAGAACCAGTTTAATATGTGATGGCTCTTTTTAAAAATTAGACAATGCTTTTAATCTATAGACAACAGAACTCCCACTGATTCCTGCACTGCAAAATCTGGCCTGAGGCTCTTACTTCTAAATACTTCAAAATGCATTTTCAAGAGAGAGGATTTTTCCATTATATCAATTTTTTACTGTATGAAAAATTCAAAACAATTATGCAAGGTCCCAGAGAAGGGGAGATATTCATCACTTGCCTAAATAACCATTAGACTTGGCAAAACATTTCAGAATTTATTGTGATGAAAAACTCTGAAATGGGAAAGCACTGGAAGCTGTGACTGACCATCTGGTCTTACCAGTGTTTCAAACAGAAAGACAGAGATTTTACAACAACTCAATACAAAGAGATGTTAGGTGAAAGAGTGACAGCAGAATCCTATAATGAAAGTATTAGTATGAACCTCTCCAGTCTTACCTGCTTTCTAATCACTAATCCTGCTCTTCAGACTTAATAAAAAATCTTAGATGCTCAAACTACTTCAAATTTTGTATTTGATTGCTGCTTAAGAAATCTCCTCACCGTAAATAATTTTCTCATTTTGACTGAGAGGTGAGGACTTGTAACTTTTATTCCTACACCAGAAATAACTGTGCTTAAGGGAAAAAAATGGCAGTATTTTGAATTCTTTATATCTTTGGTGGCAAAATCAGAGTGCCTGCAATCTGAGGCAGAAAATCCAATCACTGAATTTCTGGTCTAGATGGGTGAATTCTGCTTAATCCAGTCTCAGATGCTTAATGATTTGGTTCACTGTGCTAAGAGAGAAGGTAGAGTCTGTGATATGAAAACAACATTATGGGGACCTGGAGTAGACTCTACTTCTGCCATCATCCATGGCTCCAGGCTGTGGGGTTGGAGTTCAATTTAGATTTGAAAGTCTCTAAATCCTACAGCCAGTTCTTAGAGTCACATTCCTCCAGTAACACAAAAGTGTATGTGGGAGATGACAAGAATTGAATTTTGGTTTTGCTTTGTAAATTATGAACAATGCTCTCACACAACACTGCAATTCACAGTATGACAGCTGTGTTACCAAAACTGGAAGGGCTTCCCTGCTTCAGCATTCTGTTTGCATTTAAAAAAAGTCACTGTCTAGACCAGACTTGCTCTGACAGTAGCAGTCTCTACTGTAAATGTCTTCATGCAGGAGACAATGTGTTCCCTGCCATTTTGGGCTACTGCAGTTCTCTGCTGTTCAGTTTTGGTAGTCACTATGTTGTATGCAGGATGGAGGGAAATGTCTTCCTCATATTATAAAACAAATCCAGCCCTGCCTGTTTGCTAACAATTCCTTTGGGGATCACTTGGGAGAAACCCACCCAAGATTCCTCTAATATGTCCAAATATCTCAAAACTACTCTGAACAAGTCCTTCAGGCAGAAGGGCAGTAGGTGAAGGGTGGTCCTGCCAGCTGAGCGCTTCGGGCCAGCAGCTTTGCAGTGGGTGCTTGTAAAGACAGAGAGCCTTGTAAATGACAGACATCATTTCACAAGATGAAATGCCTAACCAAAGAGAAACTTAAACTCAGAGCTCTCTGAGGTGCTCAACTCCTATTGCAGCAATGTACACCAGACTGAACTGAGCTGAGTAGTGGGCATCTCATATTTGAAGATACATCGTGGTCTCCAGGAAGACTTCAATTCATTTTGCAATCACAGCTTCCCCTCAACTCCTGGGGAATAATCAGACCTCTGCTAAGGACAAAAGTTCTTTAGGCATTGGGTAGGCAAACACATCAGCATCCAAGTACAAGAAATGTAGTGGTGAGCATCAGGACCGTGCTCAGCTTCCTGCTGGAATAGCGATATGGAGACAGTATTCAGCATAAAGTTCAAAGTCATTCTTTGAATCCACACTGGATCACCTGTGCATTCCACTATCAGGATTTAGGACAAAGAAAATCCCAAGGAAAACTCATTTCTTATTCTTTTATGTCCTAGAGCCATACAATGCTTATTTCTATAACAAGTTCTTGCTCTGAAAGGCTATGTTAACAATTAGCAAGTCATCTGAAAACTTTGGCTACTTGAAAACCTACACAAAGTTTAAGAAGTTCCAGACTATTCCTGTTCTTCAGATTCCTGCCTAATATACACACATTGTGACAGTCCAGAGATGAGTGGCATTCCTCAGGGGGTGGTATTAGGACTGTGCTGTTTAACATCTGTGTCAGCAACACAGACAGTGGGACTGAGCACATTCTCAGCAAATTTGCTGATGACACCAAGATGTGTCATGCACTCAACATGCTGGAGGGGATGGATGCCACCCAGAGGGAGCAGATGCCATCCAGAGGGACCTTGACAGGCTTGAGCAGTGAGCCTGTGCAAACCTCGTGAAGTTCAACAAGATCCTGCACCCATGTCAGGGCCATCCCAAGTATAACAAAATCTGTGAAGAGAATAGATTAAGAGCATTGAGGTGAAAGACTTAGGGGTGCTGGTGGACAAGGAGTTTGACATGACCTGGCAAAGTGTGCTCACAGCCCAAAAAACCATTTGTGTCCTGGGTGCATCAACACAAGTGTGACCATCAGGTCAAACGAGGGGATTCCCCCTCTACTCCACCCTCATGAGGCCCCATCTGCAGTACCATGATCAGCCCTGGGCCCACTCTAAGGAGGATGTGGACTCACTCCAAGAGGGGGGCACGAAGATGATCGGATGGCTGGAGCACCTTTTCTATGAGACAGGCTGAGAGAGTTGGAGAAAACTCCAGGGAGACCTTATTCAGCAGCATTCAGTACCTGAAGGGAGCCTACAAAAAAGCTGGAGAGGGACATTTTACAAGGGCATGCATGGGTAAGGACAAGGGGTAATGGATTTAAAATGGAAGAATATAAATTTATACTAGATGTTAGGAAGAAATTCTTTACTGTGTGGGTGGTGAGGCACTGGAACGGGTTGTCCAGAGAAACTGTGGCTTCTCCATCCCTGGAAGTGTTCAAGGCCAGTTTGGATGAGGCTTTGAGGAACCTGGTCTAGGGGAAGGTATCACTGCCCATGGCAGGTGAGTGAAACTAGATAATCTTTACGGTCTCTTTTAACCCGAACCATTCCATGAATCCATGATCTGTCCTAAAAGATCTGAATGCCCTTAGCTTTCCTACTTGCACTGAAGGGACCCTACATGCTTTCTGAAATTAAGCTGTATATCTGAGCTTATATAGCTGCCAAAAGGTTTCACCCTTCTTCTAGTTGGTCATTTTTATTTTGGCATTTTCACCAGTCCAAATAATTACTTAATTAGATGCTCTGTCTCCAGAGATAAAGATTTCACTCTGAAAAACAAAATGATACAATTACTGCATGGAGATTAGAGTCCTCTGCAGTGATGTCATTCACTTTGGCTTTCCACTGACACGATTGTGCTTGATCTCAGCTGACAGCTCAGGGCAAACTTCCACCAAGGTCAGGAGCTGTAAAGACTTCACTATGTACCTATGTGCAAGCATCCAACCACCAGAGATTGGTTCATGTGTCCAGACTCAGCTTAAGTTTCCTCCTCTAAATTTTGACTGAAGCAATGTTTGAATGAACACTCCTTTGTCCAGAGAGCAGATGCCAATACCATGGACTCCTCACCCAATACCATGGACTCCTCACCCAATACCATAGACTCCTCACCCAATACCCAAGGGTAGAGCAGAGACAGCAAATGTTGCTCACCAACAAGTGAGGAGTACAGGCAAGAACATCCTTTCTCTTCCTTGCACCATTTTAAAGAAGTCACTTCTGGTATTTTTTTTTTTTTTTGTAAGATCTTACACAGGTTAAAACAATACTGGCTACAGTGTATAACTAGCTCTAACCCCTTCCCCCTTTCCTGTTTTGAAAGCCTGGCTTTTACTTCCAGACAAAGTCCTTTCTTCTTTGCAATGCCCCTGGAGAAACCTGCATGCTCATGGAGTATTTAAGGGTTGACAACAGCAGTTTTTCAGATTTTTAAGGGTCAACATCACTTGAACTAGCTTAATCTCATGGGTCTGTGAAGCTGGGTTAGAAATGCTGCCTAAACAAGTATTCCATCCACCTTGTCTTAGCCTTGGCTGAAATCCAGAGACAAGGAGGAAAGCAGATGGAGAGAAAAAGACACAGTTAATTAAAGGCCAGGTTCTGAGCATCTCTATTGCCTTCAGGTCATTACAGACCTATCTAGGGAACACACTCAATTTCATTGCAAGTTCTTTCTTCCTTTGCTGTCAGCATCTAAGTTTAGTTGGCCTTAGGCCCCTTAGAGCCTCATGAGCTTTCCCTTCACTTCATCAATGAGCAGTTTTCTAGGCATGGGTTAAAGAGCAGGCTGCTGCTTGCCTAAGGGGAGTTGCTCCGGAAACATCGATGTGCCAAACCGCCTGGAGGAGCTGCCACGGGCTCAGGGACCATGTCTCCTGACAGTCCTCACCATCACACATGCCCACCATCCTAGTTACTTCTAACATGGGCTGGAGTCCCTCTCCTCAGAGCCCCTTGGTAAGGTACACATCTGTATCGTTTCAGACAGCAGTATCTCAATGGGATGACAAAAAACTGCATCTGAAATGAAGCTCAGGAAAGTCAAAGCCCAAATAACTCACGTGTCTCAGTTTGCAGAAAAAGGTACAGGTGAACCAGCAATACTGAGAGACCCAGCATGCACAGGGAGCAGCATGGCTGATGGCAGCTTTCATTTAGACACTGTAAGGCAGGTGGATTCCCAGGAGGAGGCACAGGGTTATGCTGCCATGAGGGAACAGGCTGCAGAGCAGCAGCAGGGAAGGCAAGATCAGGGGTTGGATGGGGTACCATACACACAAGTGGTCCATGTGAAGGAGTTAGAAATGTGGGGAAAGGAGAACTAGGGTCATCCCTGAAGGAGGACAAAAGCACTCTATTTAATTTCCCATATTCATACAGTTTCATTCATTTATTCAGTGCCTCCTCAAGATGTGCTGAAACACTCCCCACACATTCTTAATGTAAGTACCCAACTCTAACAGGAAGGTGTCTCCTAAACCAGGGAAAGCTGCTGCTCCTAACACTGCTTGTGGTTTTAGACTGCCTGCTAAGCTGTGTGATTCTACTCATTTCTCCAGAGGGAATTAGGTTATTTCCCCTCAGAGTAAACACAGCATTTTCCAGCTATTATATGTGAATTCAAGGATTCTCTGCATTTAATAGATTTTGTATAAATCTATCTGCAGGAAGCAGAGCTAAAGATTTGTTGCTGGATCAACATGTCAATATTGAGGAGACACTTAAAGAGACACTAAACATACTATAATTGTTCCTAAAAGTCCTCAAGCACAATAAAAGCCTTTCAGGGAGTGATTCAGCTGCTCACAAACAGTTAAGCAGTGCCATCCCATACAACCAAGTAGGGTTTGTAAAACAATCAGGTGGGACTAATAGAAAGGACACATCAGAGGGTTCTCTGATTTTCCACAACAGCAGTTTGAGGCCATGTCAAAGAGCACTAGATGCTTCATATAGCAGATAACTGAACTGTCAGAGTCTGTAGTGACTGGAGAGACAGAATTTTTGCATCTATTGGCTTTAACCACCCAGCCCAAACCATGGTAGCTGCTTTAGAGTTGACCTAAACCTCCAGCAACATTCAGTTTGATTGCAGAGAGAGCTGTTAAGGACAGTGCCTAGCAGACTGCAGCCTTTTGTGGCTCACAAAGCTCTGAAAGCAATTCTAGCATCTTTATGCAGTACCTCAGGATACAGACACTGTACCTTGTAAAGGTAAAAATCTTGCAGCTCCTGGACTGCTGTTTTTTTGAAGATGTCTTTCCAGTATTAAACTTTATTCACTTAGCAAGTTCAAAGTGCAAATCTAGCATCAACCACTTCACAATAGCTTTTGGCTCTTTACTTCCCTCTCCTCTGAATACCATTTAAAAGCAGTGTCTATAACATCAATATTTAACCACAAGGCTTGTTGTTTCTCCCAAGGAAGTGGATTGCTGTACACATGGGCTAAATCACAGTGCCTAGACAGCTGATGATAATGAAAGCATCATTCAAGATGAGACACTTGATTGCTACTCTAAAGCTCACCAGTGAAAGAAATGTGTAATCTCTTTTTTTCATTGTATTTGAAATGAAGTCACTTGCTTAAATATTAGTCATCTGGAATTATATAGCTCATTTTTAGAACTGTGTTAGCACCTGGCAATCCAGCTTGAGAAAGCACCAGGCTATCCCAGTCACAGGCCCATCAGATTTCTTGTTCTTCTTTCTGCAATGTGCGACAGACTTCTTTTTTTTCTGACATGAATTACTGACTTCTTTTTTTTCTGACATGATTTACTTCCCACTTGACAGGGGACAAATCCATGCACTCAGAGCACCTGCCTGATGGAGGGAAAACAGCCTGGCTGTGGTGCTCCCTTCCCAGCACAGGTGGTCAGCAGGGCTGCTCCCTCTGCCAACACTCTGCCACATCTCATACCCCTCAGGGTAAAAGGGTACCCCAGGCACAAGGAAAGAGAGTGACAAAGTACTTTATTTTCTGGCTGTGATACAAAGATCAAGGTAATTTTCCATATTACTGCCCATGACATTTTCCTGAATATTGAAAGAGATTTCTCCTGCTATAAAAACTATCCCTCTCTGCTTTCCCAGCTGTCTTTGTACTTCCTTTCCCAAGTGTTTCACTGTTGGCTTTTCTCTGCCTTTGCCTTAATTTTCTGCAGTGTAGCACAAGTACAAAGCATGCTTCTGGCAGAAAAGACACTGAGAAATTCTGCCTATCCTCTGGCTGACTAAAAGCCAGGCAGAAGCCTTCTTCATGTCTTCTGCACATCTGGAGATGGCGCTGATAAAGACAAACAGCCAGATGATGATACCTAATGATTTATTTTTCCTTGGGGGAAGTGCTGAGGATACTGGATACACTTTGCAACACTGCTCCCAGGAGAGTTTATATAAGCAGGGAGAAGAATTAATAGGCAGCCTTATAGGGAGAGAGGAATTTGTGAAAATGCATAAGCGTTAAGGAGATTTACTGGAATACCAAACTCCCGGGACCCAGTCTGTGTTCCTGAACCCAGTGGGTGCCATAGAACCAGGAAGGTCTCTCCAACAGTGCAGGGACCATGGGGACAGATATCACGCTCCAGAAATGATCTGTATGTCAGGGATCACAGGAACACTGATGTGGAAAGCAGCTGCAGAGCTAGCCAGCAGGAACTGAAGGCACCAGGTGTGCTGGGCATGGGGATGTATGGCTGAAATAAGGAGGAGCTTGGATGCACTGGGTAAGGCTTGGGAGCACTGATTTGTATGAAGAGAAAGAAATGAGTCTTAGCCTGCATGTGCATTAGTGGGAAAACTGCTCACTTGCCATTGACTCCTGACATGCCTCCTATTTTTGTAACAGTTGTAAGCAATTTCAAACCAGTGAGCCTGAGTCACTGCTATGGTAAACTGTAGTGCTCCAGTGTCTTGACAACAGTCAAACGTACTGAATGGTCTAGACAGAGTGTTTGGATTTTTGTCTGCTTATAAATTAATTTGCCTTGGAGCACCCAGACCTTCAAGCTGTACACCTGGCAAAAAAGGGGGTCACAACACTGAAGGGGCAGCACAGCACTATGTCTCTGTAGGAAAGCATTTCCCAGGGCTAGGAGATTAGGGAACCATTTAAAACCAGGGAATCATATATAACACAATGAAAGGAGGGAATTTCTCTGGCTTTGCTCCAAAAGCAAAGCATTATTCATTGATCAGAAAACAGATCTCCATCTCTACTGAGAACATTTCTTCTTCCATTTGCTAAGTGGAAAATGACAAATGAGCTAGCTATGCCCTTTCCCACATCCTTTCTCCTGTCTGTCCAGGTGTCCCCGTTGCTCTGCCCTCCTTCAGCACACCACAACAGTACCAGCAGCTACTTACTTGGCACCGCTAGCAACCTCGGGGGCGGCGGAGGTGGAGGAGGCGGTGGTAACAGTGGAGGTGGCCTGCACTGGCAAATTTCCTGGCAGCTCTCTGTAAATTTCTCTGCTACAGGCTTGGAGCATGACTTCTGGGGCTCACCCTGAGTGATCTGTGAAGAAACAAGTCATTGCATGAGCAGCAGAACAGTGAAAACTGATGGATGTGTTTTTTAGACTTGAGTACCTGAGTGGCACCTCAGACCTGAAGCAAGAACTGAGTTAAAGGTCCTAAGATGTCTCTTCCCTACATGCTCCCCATTTTTAATATTTTTTTTTTATTTAACACAATATCTTCAAGAATTCTTTCCCTCTGTCAAATTCGGTTGAGATTGGCCAGCTAGTTTCTGAGTTATTATGGGGTAAGGAGAAGGCAGGCAGTGGCAGACAATACGATTGCATAAGCCTTCTTTCCTTAGGAAAGCCATCTAGCAGCATGCATTATTCACAGGGTCATTGCTGCAAGCCAAAGAGAGCTAATAAAAATTACAAGACATTTAGGGTCAGGATTATGTTCATTCTCCTTATGGCAGAACTGAGAGCCAGAGGACATCCCTCCTCTGCTTTGCCAGCCTCACTTGGAAGTTCAGAGAGCATTTCACAGGGTGTTTCACTTCCTGCCAAGAGGGGTGGCTACCCGAATTTTAATCATCTGTGGACCACAGCAAAAACATGGTTTAAATGGAAATGCCACATTGTAGCCTCCTGTGAGATGCAGTGTTGGCTAATAAAAAAAGTCCAGATGAGGCATTGCAGAACCCAAGCACAAGCATCACTTGGCCATGGGCAATGATTTAGCCAGTACTGGTACACGATATATTCAGTAGCTTGATCTAGTCCCAACAAGGACTGTTTATTAACAGCATATCTTTCTTATCATAGAAGTATTTACATAACTAGGGATTTAAGGAATATTCAGTAAAATTTGGTAAAATATAATGCTACAAAATGGAGTCAGTCCCCAATGAAAAGGAAATTTGCTGAGCATCACAGAAGCTTCTGAGATGTGTTAACTTCAGAGGTCTCTAAGCCAGCTCTCTTTGAATGACTTACACAGGATACAATTTCAAAGAGACAAAGCAAAGCCTAAAAGATTAATAAGCATGTTATCTAACAAGCACTTTGAATGTAAGTATTAGGAGACCGCCTGGGACAGACTTGTGTCCTGCTGAAGCTAAGGACAGTTATGCTGGCATATTGTCTTGTCAAGTTTGGTCTCAGGCGGGCTGTTGTCCTAATAGTTTTGGCCTAACATCATCTTCTTTAATTAGCTTTTTTCCACAACACATTGGTCATTACAAAGAAGATGTCTCATGCCATGCTTTCTGATCCGTTTTAGGCACGCTTCTTCTGCCTCACTGGCAGGGTCACCCAGGGTTGCCTTCTCCCCACTTTTCTTTCCTGCCCAAGTCTTGCTTCCCTCCCCCTGCCAGCTCCGGGCACGCAGTCTGTCTCCTCTCCCCTTTCAACCCCGGCCTCCAGCACGGCCAGCGTGCCTCTTCACCACCCCCAGCTGAGCACCAAGGGGGCTGCACTGCCCTGCAGGAAAGCTGTACACAGTCGTTTTATGTATTTCTGGCCAAAAAGAGAGACGTGGCTAATTAAAACAACATCACTGCACAAAGGACGTGTTCACATGCGTAGGAGGTTTCTAAATGCAGAAAGACGCATTACTCTGGCCTCAGGGAAATGGAGGTAGGGCTTTGTTGATTAAATATTATAGGGAGGGAGGAAAGAATAGAAAAGGCTACGTGTAGCTAAGTTGGAAGGACAGCTCAGCACAGCATAAGGCAGAAGGCTCAGTTCTTTAAACAGCTTGTCTAAATCTATTACCAAACATAGGGAAAAACAAATTCAGCACAAGTGCTTTCCAACTTTCCCCTTCACCATCAGGTAACAGTAAGAGGATGGTTAAAGATCATCCCAGACAGCTTCCAGGAACTTACACAAACTCTCTGAACACTCTAATGAATCAAAG
The DNA here is from genome assembly GCA_013397555.1 of Urocynchramus pylzowi. Lineage (NCBI taxonomy): Eukaryota > Metazoa > Chordata > Aves > Passeriformes > Fringillidae > Urocynchramus > Urocynchramus pylzowi. The sequence goes on from VZRH01006013.1 coordinate 1,238,019, forward strand.
CAACTTGGCTGTGTAATCCCTCATGACTAGTAATAAATCTGTCTGCTAAGAAGGTTTATTTGTTTTTAAAGTAAGTGATCCCAGGCAGCAGAATATCCTCCATGCTGCTTCAGCTCTTCCAACACTGCTCACAGGAGGGGTTGGGGTTCCAGGCATGCTCCCAAGAAGAGCTCTGTGAGAGAAGTGTCCTTCCTGTGCAGTGTCGGGGGCATACCTGGGGTACCTCCTTGTTCCACAGGTGTGACAAGATTTACCCTGCTGACAGAAGGAGGTGGGGCAACACCTCTCCAGTGGTGTTGGCAGCTGATTAGGAAGCAGCTATTAACTCCTAGCTACAACCTGGCCCTCGGTAATTGAATCCTGGAGAAGTTGGACACAGGGAAGAATAGCATTGATCAGACTTGGAGCCAGCTTCCTTTGCATATGTAAGTTTGAAGACAGTGCCGGTATGGCAAAGCTACATTGACTTATTGCTCTAACTTAATATCAACCAGAACCAAAGGCTTACTCTGTCTTTTTTTAGAGTTATTGACTACTTTTAAATCCCTGGAGGCTATCCTCCCTTAGGCTGGTAATAGAGTGTCTTTAGAAAACAGTGGATAATTTTCTCAATTGCTTTGCAGACAAGATTAACATTATCATGGCCTGTCACTTGCTGCTCCTGCTCCTGTCTACTTTAAAAATATTATTTTAGGGAAGAAAAAAAAAAAAAAAAAAGGAAAGGTTGCTTTGTTTCTCAATACTTTATCCTGAACCTCTAAAAAAATTTCCCATAATCATTTTTAAATAGTTGGGAAAGAACTGACATTTAAAAGCATGGGCTTTATCACCTATTTGTTTCCCTTCTCCTGTCACTGGGTGAAATGTGTGGTTGTTAGAAGATAGAAGGAGGAACATAAATATTACCTTGACGGGTTTTTCTTAAAGGCTTTGTTTTAAAAACAAAGATATTTTAAGTTGGTTGAAATCCGCCAAGAAAAGGAAAGACCCAAATCGAGGTTGAGGGCCTCGGGGAGGAGAGAAATAGTCAAGGACTGCAGCAAGAGGACAGAATAGTAACAGTAATATAAAGCAGCAGATAACAGTAGCAAGATAGAATCAGTAAAAAAAAGCCATTTTTTTCAAGGCTCCTTTTCAAGGAAAAAAAAATCCCCCTGTTGATGTCTATTAGTCTTCTTATGAAAGAAATGAAGGCTATTACTTGTGTCTTCTAAAGGTAAGCAGAAAAAATCACTAGAAAATATGCTTTAGGGAACAATCTTGCTCTGGCAGGAGATGATGAAATAAAACTCCATTGTTTCTTTCTTACTGCCTGCAATTCAAGGTAAGGTGCCTTAACAGCACGTGGCAGGAAAAGAAAAGCATTTTGAAAGAGCCACACCTTTCTTTGGCCAGGTCACCTAAATGAATCTGGCCTCAAACTGTACTGCTTATTTGTTCTGGCAGACTCTTCCATGGCCCCAGAATGGCTTTGGAAGACCTTTGCAGGTAAGCTGTAACTGGAACCCACCGGGCTGCCAGGCAGTTTGTGGCACAGAGGTTGCCTTGGCAAGGGATCACCTCTGGAGATGGCCCCACAGGGCTTCTCCCTGGCTCTTCCAGCCATTCCTCCGGGTGCTGGAGGTGCCATGAACACGTTTTCTTGGCCTCTCTGAAACTTGGTTGCTTGTTTGGCACGAGGCTTTCTTAACACACTGAGCAGTTGGCCAGTCTAGACATATGCTGCCTGGACATCAAGCTGATGCATTTTTTTCCCTGCTCTGAAAATACACAGGGTTGACTTTATGGATTTGTGCATTTGATGTGAACGTGTTTTGCAAAAAGGACAAACGTTTTAAAATACTTATGGAAATGAAAATCTGATCCACAAATGTCCAGGGAAGAACAAACAGAAAGTAGTAACTGGTGGTTTCCTTTTGCAGTCTCTGTCTCTGAAGTTTGTGCCTGTGGAATATTTCTCTTTAATCCAAGATTTCTTTTAGAAACAGTGATCCTAGTCCTGTTTTGCATACCATGGAAGAATAAATCTGCATGTGGTCAGAACTGCTTAGTATTTCAGTAGAGTCCCATGGGGTTGCAGCAGTCCACAAGCACGTTCTACAGAGTGGGATGGGAAAAGAGGATTAATACAGTCCCTGGAGGGTGGCCTTCTTGTGACTTTTTTAATCAGGTAAAAGGAGGAAAGCTTTAACAGAAAAGTGCAGTTGATTGAAGGCACAGAGACCTCTAAAAGCCTGCTGATGTAGCAAGAGCTTTGTCTCTTGGAAGCAGTCTACAGAGATGAGATGAGATCTCAACACTGCTGCATAAATCCCAGGACAGCTCTGTGCAATTCACATCAGTTAATCCAGATCCATGTTTACAAAACCAGAAAGTGTCCCTGCTATTTATCATGACCCCTTCTGCTCTTTTTAAAATTATGTCAAAAGCCTCTGACAGAATCATCCCTTCCCTCTCGTCACAGAACTGGCTACCATGCTAATAAGAAAAGATTGTGGGTTTTGTTTTGATTTTGTTTTTAGTAAGATAAATGTTTCTTCTTTGATTAGTATCTGACTGATTCTTTTAAGTGTCTCAAGGCAGGGCCTTAGGAGGAAAAGCTGAGGTGGGAGGGAAGGCTATGCCACACTAAGTCATTGTGGGGACAAATGCGTCAAGAGGGGCTGGGGGATGTGAGAAAACATGCCTGCTGCTATAGATGGAGCAGGGGCAGGGGAGCAGGGGAGCGACGATGCAACACTACAAAATTAGTCAAGGAGAGAATGGCTTGTGAGACTGAAGATAAGAGCAAGGATTATGACTCAACATGGGGAAGGGAATCATGGGAGGGATTCAACCATGAAGGAATTTCAGTCACAGGAAGGATGGAAGGCTGGCATGCCAGTGAGAATTCCATACCTATCCTTCCCATTGGAACCTGCTGATGGGAGCCTAGTTTTGGGAAAACTGGAAAAAAGCTGGAGTATGAGCAGGCTTACTGTTTGCTCTTCCACAGAACAGCAAGCAATAGCACAAGTACAGTTGATGAATGGGTCATTCATCCAAACTATTGCAAGGAAAGGCTGGTGAGCTCCTTGGCTTTTGTATTTCTCAGAGCCTGTTTCAATTTTTATAACTGTAATTGTTTTTCAAAAATCATTTTAGATCATGTGAGTAGTTTGCCAGAAAGATGTTTATCCGAGGTTTTTTTTCTCTGCTCAATTGACTGATAGGGGAGAGGTTGCAGAAGGCATCTCTGTTCACACAACTGTGCTTCCCTGAGAAATTCAGTTATAGTTTAACTTAAGATTAGCTACGTAAATACTTGAGGAGGACAGCAGGAAGGTAGCGCTGGCAGAAATTGTTATGACAGGACATTGGTTTAAAGGTTGTTTTTGTTGTATTTCTGTTCATTTTAATCCATAAGGAGCACAAATCCTCTTTGCCATTCATGACAAAAGACAAGATGCTAAAACAAACAATATCTCTCTAATCTATTAGGAGTCACTAAGTTTAGATCGGGGAGTAAAAGATGTGGAGTCTCCACTTTGTTTTTCCAAGAAAGAAACTGTAATTGGTCTGTTCTTGAATGGCACTTGGCTGGCTCATCAATCACTTCTCTGAAGACTTACATTATAAATAAAGTTTAAAATATCGAAGTGACGCATTTGAGATGAGCTTTGCTGCTGTTCTGATTCTCCAAACTGGATGGGCGCTCTCCCTCACTGTGTACCAATTTCTCCCAGTCTCTCTTGCTGGCCACCCACATTACAATCAAGGTCACACAACACCACGGCGTCGGAGTTGACAAAAGCTGATTCAGCCCTTTACCCAGAAAACCCTCAATTCAATTCGCAATCGGTATCGAAAACCCAGGGCAAGGCACGACCGCCGGGGCTCCGCTCCGCCGCTGCCTCTTTCCGTGCATCTTGCCACCTACAGCAAAATGCGCTTCCCAGCCCTCTGACCGCCGAACAAAGTCAACTCCATCCTGCTGGGACCGAACACTCTCGGAGCGAGTTCAGCGCTCCGAGGCTGGCTCCGGCCGCCCGTCCCGCACACCCGCCGTCCCGCAGCACGGGCGAGGGGGGCCCTCGCCGGGGACAGCAGCAGCTCTCCCGGCCTGGGGGCCGCCGGCGCGACCACCGCCCCGCCACGGCCTC